>JBBPOM010000838.1:0-17174 GCA_038091455.1 Leccinum uliginosum | reverse complement strand
GGCACACCAGACCATCGGTGTCGCAACAAGATACTCTTCGTCTCTGGGAGCATCTGAGTTTCCTCCAGATGGTATACTGGGATTGGGTTTCCCGTCTGTGGCACAATTTCATTTCCAAAGCCCTCTGGTCTTGGATCCACCATCTAACCCTTTGCGTGAACATTTCATCGTTGAAGGAAATTCAATATCGTACGTCTGCATAAGAGTTGTCGTTCCATTGTCGGCCGAACGATATGATAGGTGTGAAAGAGGTTGAAGTACTGTAAGTATGTAATGAAACGTACGCAAAATGATAGCGCGTGCCTTGAGTTCAAGGATGATCAAATGACTGAAGGCTGGAGCCTGGTGAGTCCACTCGGCCATCCAACAATGTCATCGCCTCGGTGAAGACAGTCGTTCCATGTGAGTGACCTTGTAAACAATACCTATCTATGGATTTGTAAGGCTGTACCAATGGGTTTCCGGGATAAATGGCCGATTATATATCGCGTATCCAGACTTTTTGAAATAGGTTCGAGCGGTAGCAGCAGGAGCGGCACACACTGTGCCATGCCACAATGATGGCAAACACGAATTGCAATACGTATGGCTGCATTAATGTGTGCATTTCCGCTCCTTTGGCAGGCACTCTTCACAAAACTTCTTTGAGCAGGAATAGGTCCAACAGGCGCCCACAAGCTTTACCTCCTGAACCTCTGACCTGTCCACTGGCCCCGAAAACGAACTCTGGTCTTCTTCCGCACAGTCGTCGCACAGCGTTCTCCGACCGCACTCGGCACAAGATTGGATGTACTTGCACTCGCGGAGGTAACAATACGCCCGCTTGCACCGTGGGCACTGCCTGAGATGGCCTGCCATGATCGGTGGTTCCTTGCAGTTGTCGCAAATCCAACTACGATTGCACGCGCAGGGGAGCATGATTGGCAAATTCTTGGATTTTGAACGCTTCCTTCTCTCGACCAACATCTTACGTTGTAGCATGATTTTGACATTACTTGACCGGGGTTGCAGTAAGAACACAAGATAGGCTTGACTGGGTGCTCTCGAACACCTTGCCCATTGCTGAGCGCTGAGCGCTGAGGTGTGGGAAAACCGACCAGGTTCAAGCTCACATGTTGGGAAATTCCCACATTCGGATCCTCCCGGACAGATGAAAATGCAATTTCTGCGATATCCCTCATCTGCCCCTGCCAATGGAACTTGAAGCTTTGAAGTGCCCAGTGAACGCGATTCGGATCCGCATCGGCCCCAGTCCGTACCAAACATCTATCTAACCCTCCATTCCTGCCCGGACAAACGCCGCCGCCATCGCAGGTATGGCAAGTGCCTCATACCAAGAATCATTATTGGTCACCACCAGGCTCGTTTGGTGAATATGTGCTATCTTATGGCTTCCGTCACCTTCACTACGTCAATCCAGACAACAAGGCAGTCTTTCTTGCCATTGAAACTCTTCATTTGAATGTACAGCAGCACCCATCAAAGTGGAATCATTTGTGTAGGAGCATCAGTCGGGCAACCGATCTGATAAACAACATTTTTGGAGTGATGCAGGGCTGGGAAGGTGCAGCCTCCACGAGCCCGGCGACCCAGGTTCAAAACTCTAGGAGGTTACTGATATCGAAACGCTCGGCGTCGCTATGCGACACCTTGGTGAAGAGACAAGGCTTGCCTCCGATGTCCGGGGACCGCTCGTTCTTGCTTTCATTGAGAATGCAGGATTATGTCGACAGTTTGCTGAAATCACAAACCCAGAGCTTCGTTACGTCGTCGCTCTCGCCGAATAGTACCGCAGCCTCCATGCTTCAGCACCGCCTGCGGTCGCATCATCTCCTATATTCCACGATCTAACCGACATACCCTCGTCGTTGGGATGAATGACGAGACCACTATTGCTGCGGGTGGCGAGGAGGGGGCGGGCGCAAGGACGAGGCTGCCACGTTATCATGTATCCTCTACCTATGTCTGTTCGGTATCTCGTTCGTGACCGTGTACTCTATCTACCCGGGCCTTCACCTTGTTTCGTGATGTGGTTCTTTCTACATTCCTATGTTGCTCTGAACGCTGCCCCGTCCAGAGTACGAGCGCCTTGCTACTACCATCTTGATATATGTTGTGTCAGATACCCATGTGCCAATAAAACTTTTCGATTGTCATGTTCGTCTGTAAACAAGGTAACTGCCAAAAAGTTCGACCACACATCTCGTCCGAGAATTTTCTTTCTGCATGGAGACAAAGAAAGCGATGTGATGTTCGACCTCAATGGGATCTGACGACTCCCCCAATCATGGATGGATCTTCACATCAGGAGATACGGGATTCAACGCGCCGGACTTCATGCACTTTGCTTTCAGCTTGATACCGAGCGTCGGGTAGGCGGATGGATTGTACAAGTGACTCAATGCGATTGCTGACTCCGACTAGCGTCGTGCAATCCAAATTGATGCTGTTCATTGATCATGTCCGCTGCGCCTTCTCATACTCGGATGCCACCTTCGAAGCCATGGCGGACCCTTCAAGTTCGAGGTTGCCGTCGATGATCATTGATGTTAGCGTTCAAGTCGGCGGTAGACAACATCCACGTGCACGGATCGTCAATGAGACTACCCAAATCACACTGAATACCAACCTCTTAACGTACGGCCGAAGTGAACACAGGTTGGTGCTCAAAAGCGCTGGCTCGGGTCCTTTGGCGAGACACAACAGACTCTTGGTCCATCTTGTCGTCTGCTTTTTCGAGCGCACGAACCAGACGGCCCTCAGGGAATCGCGAGTGCGCGTCCCATTGCTCACAGAATTTTTAGTGTGGGAGCTTCAAGTTGGCGCGTACGGAGTCTGATGCAAGAGAGCAATTAGGAAAGCGGGAGGGCAAAAATGGTCTGGGTTGGAAGTGGGGTTAAAGTAAGAAAGAAAAGTGCCAGTGAACGAGTTTAGAGACGTACGGGTGCCAGTTCCATTTGATGATCTTGCAAGGACTCGGAGTCGCGCGATTGAGGTCGAGTAAGCGTACGGCTGCCGGCAATGGCGATCGAACTACTTACTGAGTTGAGTTGGAAAAATATTACATAAGTTCATCGTAAGTGGCGCCAGCGCCCAACAAACCCGACGCGATCACCGTGACGAACCATTTGATGGAACGTATTTCCGGTACGGCGTGGCGGTTCCCTTATTATTGACGACACTGAGAACTGCGCACTACGTATACCCATCATTACAAATCCTTGGGCCCACCCCAGGCCGTCGTCTTGAAGTTTCACCGGGCATAGCACCAGGAACGCGGCGCGCCGTTCCCAAACGGAGCTGGAATCCTACTGTTCTGCGGGTTTTCTGACTCATACCCGATCTTTCTGTGTATGGATACTGCTGCCTGATAGAGCGAACAGGGAACAGTTAAAAGGTGGGTTGCTCGTATTAACTCACACTCACACACAATGGTCGTCGCATCAGTTGTATATGTTGTCCTCCACGGACTCGGAGTTCTTCATTGTCGTCTCACTCATCCACTGTAGCCTGCAAGAACTCAGATTCTCGTGATCGGAAGTGGTCCCTCTGGTAGCTACGCGGCTACTGCTCCCGCACGAGATGGGTTCGAGGAGTGTTGCTCGAGGCTTCCAAGTTCCCAAGGTCGGTACCGAAAATTTGTTGCCGTCTGTTTGGTTCAGGTTCACCGATACAGAGGAAGACGTGAAGAATTACGAATTCTGCATTCAGGCATGCGACGACGCAGTGCCATGTCTACTGTGATCCTCCGAAAGCATTGCTGAACCAACATTCAGCAGTCTGGCGCTACAGTCAAACTCAACCAACATAAATGAGAAGGATGTAAGAGAGTTCAGTTTCTCCCATCCTAACAGCTAGATTCATCCTTAAACGGATTCACAGACACTGATTTCATTTCGTTGGACCCCAACAACGGGGCTTGGAATGTCGTAAGCATGGGGATGTTCGGAATAATAACATCTTGACACCACTGATCCCCAAGGAGTTCGACGACCTGCTTCTCAAGCAACAACCAAGAACGGTGCTTCGGTAGTCGAAGAGACCAGAGTTACAGAGCTGCGCTTCGATGGCGAGCACCCTATTTCTGCCTCCTGGGTATCGACTAGCGGCGTCGAGGGTCAAATTTCGTTTGAGTATTTGGTGGATGCCTTTGGAAGGAACGACATGATATCAGATTCCTCAAAAACAAGTGCCACAAAAGAGTCTCAACAGCGTCGCGTGCTAGTGATACTGGGAATACACCGGATGCTACATGCCAGGGACCAATCGGGACAACGCCGTCTGGATCGAGTCCTAATGAGTCAGTTCCAATCTATATGCAGGTAATTCTGAGGCTGACTCTTATCCACAACGGTTTGCAGATGAGTCTGCGTGGTCGTGGATCATTCCTCTTCCCGATGGCTCGACTCGGTCGGAATCGTCGTGGTTCACGACATCAGCAACCGCAAGAAGAAGGAGCTCCAAAATTCTACAGGCATGCCGAGCCTGCAAGCGTATTACTTGCAAGAATTTCAGTTCTTGGAAACGCGACTCCCAGAAACTCTGGGAAGCCCAGATCAGTCAAGAGTGCAAGTGACTACATTCACTCTGCGACATTGTAGGCAGGGGAACACTTCGTATCGCAGGAGATGCTGGCGGTAAGTCGTTGGATCTCCGAATAGAGTAGAAATGTAACCTTACGCATCCAAACAACCTTCATCGATCCCTTCTTCTCCTCCGGCGTCCACCTTGCGTTCACAGGCGGTCTGTCCGCTGTGGTGTCAGTTTCGGCTTCTATCCGCGGATTGTCCATAGAACGGGAGGCCCAGGACCGGCACAGCTCTAAAGTGGGCACACAGGTTGGCACACAAATTTCTGCATGTGGTTCTTGCACAAGGTTCTTGCTCGTTGTTCCCGGAACATATCAGCAGATCCGCAACCAATTGATTGATGTAATGAGCGACGTTGACAAGGACATGGACCCACGGACTGGAAAGCCCTCCGAATCTCTGCCCACTCTTACATGCACTCACTAGATGCTACACCTTAATTACGCGTTACTATAGAAGAAAATTATGCAACCAAATTTTTGTTATGCTTATGCTATAGGTACATAGTACATATCGTGAAGGTGGGGTGTAATGTAACTATTAGACTTCGTGACGAATCCTGCGCCTTGCGTCGTACAGAACCTAAGTTATACCCAGACACCTGGTCACATTGGTACGTACGTAGGTTTCCTGTTTGATTACATAGGATGTTTGTGGTGGTATGTAGCATCATGGAGTTGTGGAACGTTCGCCCTCCAAAACCTTGGGGAATGCATTCGTGAAATATCCAAGATGGTAGTCGACTAGATGCACGGCCGCACTTCGTCGGCAAATACCTTGTTTACAATGTTTTTCTCAGGCTTGAAGTTTTACTGTAGTTTTTAAAGTTGTATGTTGCTCCACATATGTATTCCCCCTATCTGCACTCATCCGGACGCGTCAGGCGCTCGCCGGTTGTAGATCTTCCCGATGACCACCATTAAAGGTGCAATCGCATGTGAGCGTCCCACTCAACTGGCTTATAGGAATGTATCTCTTCTCGCGCGAGTGTCCCCAAACTCTTTCTGGCCCGCACTAGCACCGCCTATCCGAGTCATAGCCCGCCTTCCGTCGATCACTGCAGCTCTCAGCGCACTCTGGTCCACGCGAGTAAGCCTCAGGATCTCGTCCGCGCAAACATAATTACTCACCAGACATCTCCCTCAGTCGCCGAAACACTCGTCACAATCATCTCGATCTGACACCACACTTGATAGCACACAGCCAACAAAGAAAAGGATGCTAGGACGTTACAGCAAGTACAACAGCCCAACCTCAGCGGCAACCAGGTTTGCTAAGACTGCCGGCGTGGTTACTCCCCGAGGGAAAAGGACAATGAGAACAGCATCATCCGACGCTTACAACAAATACGCACAGATGCCGACCGACTTGCAAAGCTGTATTGCAATTTCGTAAATATTGGCCAGGGACAGCCGTTTGTCTTGAACATGCGAGTCATTGCAGCGCTTCCTGTGGTGTAATACCGCCTACCAAGTTAGTACTAACCTCTCCGTCGCCATCAAATAAATGGACTTCGACAAACAGCCCAAGGAGGCAGGCTCGCTCACGAACTTACCGCCAATCTCATAACAGAAGGATAATACGCGATCCCGAGGGAAACAGCCCAGGGCCTCGCACATTCACAGGCATGGCATCATCCACCGAGATATCAAGAGCGATACCGTATTGCACAGCATGAACAGTGACATCAAACTGAGTGCGTATTCCCTTGCATCGTCCGACTTTGGTTTATGTGTCCAGAGTCAGACCAACAATTCAAAATGTTATCGTGCAACGTGCACAAGGCTGTTAAACTACAAAGACAGACGTAGAATCTATTCGTTCTATTTTCCCTTTTGGCACTATCACACGACACGTGTGCTCATCCAGGTCATGCTCGTGAGGGTTTAATTTCCACTTAGAATATTTATTTATCTTTGCAAGGATCGGAATGCATGATAAGCAAGGTGAGGTGACAGAAAATGACAGGAAGATTGATACCTTGGCCTCCTCGGAGTCTGGAGTGAAATCGGACCAACGGACTGAGAAACAAGAGGGATTCAAGATCTTTACAATTTTTAAATTAATACATTCGGAGATTGAACTTTCGCCTTCTCCGCAACACCCAGCATGCCCTCAATCCACCACCCCCTCGTACAACTCCCTCAGTCACACCCACTACATAACGTCGAGTACTTCCGAAATCTTTTACTTGGGTTTTCTACCTACGTTGTACTTTCTGGAATCAAGGCAAATCAAATCATGTCTCAAGCGGCAGAGAAGAAAATGACCCGAGCTCACTGGACATTTTCTGAGGTCACACAAATGTTGGATCATCTGATCTTGCATAAAGCGAGGATGGGGCCGGGCGATGTTTTCCCTCCGGAAGTCATCCAAGAAGTGGAATACATCATCAAGGACAACAAGAAGAATTACACGGCCATACTGAACAAGTACAAAAACGTGTGTGCTGCGTGTTCTGATCAAGTTCGCGACATCTTCATCATCACCATCTCTCTCTATTCACAGCTCAGGAGAATCTATTTGGCCATAGATATGTGGCGCCGTGGGCCTGGACAAGGCGTATGGAGTACCGAGCGCGGTGCTGACATTCGCAATGTAGAACAAAAGACGGCTTGGTTCCAGTGGCTGCACGATCACCCAAACGAGGTACGCAATTCACTCTTTCCAGTAACATATACCTTACTAACCTCATGTCAGTCTTCTCTGATATCGCGATACATAGACACCCCATTTGATCACTACGAGCAGATGCGGGAGCTCCTAGGCGAAGGTTCTGATATGCGCCCCGACGTGGGAACGGTCAGCGATCAAGTGCTGCATGTGCCAGATGCTTTCAGCTTAAGCTCTAACTTTCACGATGACCTTGAGCCGGACACCTCTTTGATATCCACCAAATCGACCTCGCTCCAATCTGTTTTTGATCAGTATCCCCATTCCGCGCACAATGTGCCCGATTCTCCGAGCGTTGACGAACTATATGATCTCGGGGTCGGGGTCACGTCGCCCGATCCGTCCGTCCAGCTGGCAGCCACGCAGGACGCCCTATCCTTATACCATCATACTTCACCTCCGACCACAGACTGCCACGTCTCGTCACCCAGAAGTGGTCCAATCGCTTCCGATCCCCGTTTTAATCGCCAATCATCCCTCACCAGCCTCAACTCATTTCCCTCCAGGGTGTCAAAAGGCAAGATGCGGGCAAGGACTCCTGCCCATCTTTCGGAGAGATCGAGCTCTGTTCTTAGCAAGCGGTCCAGGCCAATGTCCAGTACCGTCGTCGTGAATGGGATGGCGAATGCAATCAATCGGGCAGCTGACATTGTGCACAATTTTACTGATTCTGGGCCCACCCCACCTCCACCCCAGCTCTTGAAATACGTTATTCCGCAAGAACTACGACTGGGTGTTGCAATGCAATACCTCAAGGAAGAAACTAGGTTGCCGATGAATATTCGTACCGAGTTCACTCTCGCTATCATCAGCAGTGTTGACCTGCGTAGCGCGTTTTGCCAAATCACGAACCCGGCTTATCGTTACGACCTAATCATTAAGTGGTACTTCAGAAACTTCCCTTTGGGCCAGCCTACGTCCTCGTCGTCGCAGACCATCCCGCCTATGCTACTTAACAATCCTATCCCATCATCGTCTTTAGTCAAGGCTGCCTCCAGGCAGGAAAATATTTTTGATCAAGACATGTTATTGGGGGAAGATACTTACATGGCCAATGAGTGAGCATGTTGTAGACCGTAGACATGGTGATCATCCTCTCCGTTGTAACAGTACTTTGTATCAGAATCAATGAGGTCTGACACAGAGTGTCGCGTCTGAGTCTCGGACCGTACCGACGAATCGGCCATCAAGCCATTCGTCGTTCCTTTCACTGGTCCTCTCACTCGTGTTGCCACGCAAGCGTCGACTTATCCGCCTGGTGTCCATGGCATTACCCTTCCAAGGAACTTATCTGTAACGTGCAACCAAGACCATTAACCATTTCCCGCACGAACGAACTCGAGCACGACTCTATTACTCACCAGACTGACTCGGAGCGCTGAGCGACACGTGACAAGTTGGCTGGTTTCTCTTCTTAGGTGGTATGAGGTTGAACGTTACCTGACGTTGAACGGGAACGGCGTCGTTGAACCGTATTCGAAAAAGATAGAAAAAAACTTGTGATTGACAGGCCGAAGCGGAGTATGGAGTTTATCACATAGCGGGCACGACTCGACTTACCTAATGCACGGCTACTTTTCCGTCGTTCCCCAGCGCGACCGTCACTCCCACTGCACGGAGCCGGCAGCTCTCCTTCTCACCGATCAATTCGATGATCGCTTATATCGTCAAACGATGCACGGCGGGGCGGCGTATATCTATCGTCGGCGACACTTAGGTTATGGACGCGGTCGCACGAAACCTCATTCATCATCTCGTACATGCCAGTGCGGTCTCAAAGTCCCTCGGCTGGTCCTCGTCTGCTAGGATGGATCAAATCGCGTTTGCTCTCAGGTGCCCGTACTTGCCATCATCGCGAGCCCACTTGCATAGGTTCACATGTGCCGATGATGGCGAGCCCATAAGTGCAGGTGTGTGCCTCGTACACGTTCCCGTTCATCCCTCATACGCGTGCTGCACTGGTTCAGCCACCAATCTCACCAGCGGACATCAACACCGAGGCTCGATGCTTCGATTACGATGCCTCAGAACTCTGTGTCCAGCCTCAAGACTGTCATCTCTTTTCTTCCTGCCATTCCGAGACCGTGCAGCGGCATTTCTATTGGACGGCCCTGCACGCCGTCGATGGTGCATTTTTACAGCGGTTCGCGGGACAGATCAAGCCGGAGAATCACGGGATTCGGGACCTACGGTTTGATGAAATTGGGGTTTGAGTGTATGCTATCATGTGCGTTTTTATCTTTTTTACTTTATTTTATTTTGTCTCATGTCATTGATCCCTATTCTCGTGTGTGCCTAGGTATGATGTATTGGGTGTATTGCCAGACAAGATTCAGGATATATTAGAAAAAGACTGGATACTACATCTCCTTCGCGACAAGCGTCTGCTCGATGGTCGCAATTACTCCATGAAAGGGCAAACGCTGGTCATAGCGCTATGGGCCCGGGGTGGGTTGTGCATGACTCTTCTCTCCCTTTATTTTGATGTGTTTATAGGTTTCGGCTTCGAAAGATGTAGTCACAACGCCTGAGCTCATGCGCTCAAATTCCGAATTCTTTCATTCATCTATTCTGCAATGGGTGCATCTCGTCGTGGGCACTCGACATGGTTGCAATTGTACCTTCGATGCGGATCAGAATCCAGAGTTTATGAAGGTATGGACTGAGTATTTTTCCATGGGCCATTGGACGATGCGGAAACGAAGAAGAGGCTGATCGGTGGGGTGGAGAAGCGTGAAAGCGGACACCGAATATCTCAAGAATCTAGAAGCAGAAGAGGGGAGATATCTACGTGGGTTTACCCGGAGGCAGCGTTCGTCCATTTTTCCTCCCCCCTTTTCGTTCACGCTCAAATCGCATACTACATATTCTAGGAGTTCAATCTTTCCGAAGGAACGTGGGACAACTGTGGTTTTTCCCCCTTTGTCGATCGAAAATTTCCGATGTCTCAAATGTGAGTGGCTGCTCCAAGTACACGAAGGCACCGCACTCATGCCTGCTGTATCACATTTGTCTCAGCTACCTGTCTATCACGGCTCATCATGCTCGACCTCTACGGACACCAACGCAGTCTGATTTGTACATGCGCATCGCTGGGTTTGCTACTGAGGCGTTCCATGATGAACGTACGAACCTCAATTCGTTTCCGATAAAGAACTCAATGTCTATTGGAGCACACGGCCACGGTACGAGGAACAGGAAATGGAGAAGAAGAAGACTGCGTATATGGAGGTGAACGAAAACGAGATGAGGTGACGAGAGGAATGCACAGAGGGAGGAAGAGGAGCGAGTGAGTGTTTCTTGGTCGATGTTGGCGTGTGCAGTGGGACTGACCCCTGATGGCAGAACGATGTGCGGCGGAAGGGGCCGAGGCGGCGAAGAAACGGGAAGAGGAGGTGGGGGTGGGCGAGCAGCGTCGACAACGCGAGGATGAGTGGGCTGCTGCACTTGCAGAAGTGTGCAGGAAGGCGCAGTGGGAGCAAGAGGCCGAGGAACGTGCCAAGCTGTGTACGCACTCTGCCAAGTCAGGTCCTCCTGCGGCTCCGCGTGCCGAGGGGGATGGCGGTCTCGTACGGTCGGTGGTGCTTCCTCCCACGGCCGCTTCGACTACAGCGAGCACGACGACAACGACGGGCGGCCTCGCACCTGCACGTTCACAGAGTCCGGTGCCATCGCCTGTCAGTGCGACTCCGACGAGTGACAGAACATGACTTGCGCGCGTTCGAACAATGTCATTGACCAAATTCAGTTTTGGAAACGACCCGAGGTCGAACACGCTCGTGGACGCGTGCGATTTGATCAAGAGAACCTTTCGGCGAGTCGGGATTGATTGATTGTCGTAGACGCAGGGCGGCAGTGTGGTACATTGCAACTATGGGTACGTTGGCGGTGGGTACCCGTCCTTGGTCTCCTCTCGTGGGGTGTTGTTGACTATGTCCTAGAGAATATTGACCAGTGTATCGTTGGTGTATACGAACAGGGTATGGATCTCGACATGTTGCACGCAGACATCACGTCAGTTGTTGCTATGGGCGACAAATGAGAGTGAAGGGCGTCTTATCATTAATCGTGCGCCTTCTTTCTTCCCCCTTCTCTCTCTCATACACATCCCAACCATAGGAATGTATGTACCCCCATAGTCTACGCGACAGATGTGATCACCAAGATGTTCAAAGAAGAGGGTGGCACACTCTTCGACTCCTGCTCCATCTCGTTCGGACACACCCTCCAAGGCGCCGCTCCCTTCCTGATGGACCGCGTGCGCAACGTGTCTCTGTTTGCAGTTCGTGTCGTTCTTGGAAGAGCAGGCCGCTCGTGTCAAGGTTGCGCCCGAGAAGGGCATGTCGGCGCGCGTCTTGAGCCGAACCTAAACTGACTTGAACCGCTCCCAACGATAACCGTCGCTGAGATTGTCCGATGCCTGCCGTCCATTTCCATCATGGATCCTGTTTATCTTCAAACTCGCGAACGCCACCCTCAACTATCCCACCATCGACAACCACGCTCGCACGCTTCTCAGTGAAAAAGAATCGTCTCGCCTTTCCTTTGCCAGAAGGCATCATCTGAGGCCAGCAATCCTTAGTCAACTACCGTGCGATCGCGTAGCATCCAAGTTCAAGGACAAGCCTATATTTCAAGCCAACCGGCATCCAATGTATCTTACTCTATGATGGTCTAGGTTGCAGCGTCACCGAACTCGCCGAATCCTACAAGTGGCCGTGACCAGTTGATGGTCAATCTATCTAAGAATTGTGCAATCGGATTCGAACTCGTCGACGTGCAAATACTCCTATCATTCACACCACATCCGTGATCACCGGACGTACAACATGCTGTCGGCTCAGGGTTCGGCTTACAGCTCACTACAGGCTTAAAAGAGTTAAAGTTAAACACGCTGGCATCGAACACGAAGGAAATGGGTCTGCGCATGAGACATGCTTAACAATTTGATTGGCGACAGTAGCTGGAAGAAAGGTCGGGCTAGGTGCGTTGCTACATAGTACTATGGTTTCGATTATATCATATTCATGTTTGCGACTTTGCCAGTACTAAGTACTAGTCCCAGTGAGTCGGAATCGGTGCAATTTACGTGAACTCTTTTGGTCATGTGACCGCTTTCACAGCGTGAGATCCATTGCTTCGCTTCAATACTTGTGCAACTTTGAAAACGCTCTCAGTCGCTATGGATGACAGTGCTTTCACACAGACGTGTGTCTGTGGCCGAGTTTATGCTGACATAGGCGCCTTTACCCGCCACGAGAAGGCATGTCGCAAAGGCAAGAAGCGGCTCTCCGGTGCCCTTGCAAGGGTACAGGAAATCTATAACGCAAAAAAAGCGCGACGTATGGCTCCCAGCCCAATCCCGGGTTCTTTTGCCGACGGAGAGGTTGCAAATACTTCCTCCGCGACCTATGCCTCAGAATTGTTTGAAGACCAGCCTTCAAGCGATTCACGTCAGGTGTGAAAATACAAGTCCTTATTCCTTTGTCTTTTGGCCTGAATGAGTTTTCTGCCTTTAGATGGCCTCATCGCAGCAGCAATCAGCGGGTAGCCAGCCACCTAGCTCAACATGCGAAAGGTCGCGACGCCTCAATCGCAAACTGCCATTGCGATTCCGAGATGCGCTTCCGGAGAGCCTCCCATCACGTCCTCGTCCTGAAATCTTCTCAAGCTCGCAAATGGTTTCCGAACATGACACAAATGTCTCGTCGTCGTTGTCTCAAGCCACCCCCTCTACCTCCTGGAGGCAGTCCCCATATATTTCGGTCCGTAAGCTGCTTAGGACACAAATAAACAAGTTTGGGCTTCTCCGTGTATACAGTACGGACACCCCTCCTTCCCACGACCCAGAAGACCCCTACTCGGTCGAGAATGCGCACTCAGCGCCGCCAATCGACTCAGAACCCTTTGGTTCGGGGGTCTCCGATGAAACCCTCGAGAATCCATATCATCCCTACCCTAACGAGACCTCGATGCGCCTCGGGGATTGGTATTGGAACCAAGGGGGGCAGAAATCCAAAAAGAGTTTTAGACAATTGCTCGGCATCATTGGCGACCCTGACTTCAAGCCTTCTGCCGTGTCGCAGACCGCATGGGGTACTATTGACTCGCAACTCGGACATAACCAATTCGACGGAGACGCTCCGGAATGGTTGGAGGAGGATGGTGGCTGGAAGTGCTCTTCCATTACTATTTCAGTGCCATTTCATAGTCAGTCGAAGAACCCGGGACCAAAGAACTATACCATTGATGGGTTTTATCATCGCCCTTTACTTTCGATCATCAAGGAGAAGATTACAAACCCAGCTTCCGCATCCCGTTTTCACTTAGAGCCATACGAACTGCAATGGCACCCTCCTCACCGGGACCAAGATATCAGGGTCTACGGTGAACTGTTCACATCTACAGCATTTCTTGAGGCAAACCAACTACTCCAGGACGCTTCACCGGAACCGGGTTGTGATCTGCCCCGTGTTATTACGGCACTTATGTTCTGGTCTGATTCCACTCATCTGACTACGTTTGGCGACGCCAAGTTGTGGCCGCTTTACATATACTTCGGCAACGAATCAAAGTACCGCAGGTGCCAACCGACCAACGGCCTTTGTTCCCACGCGGCGTATTTCCAGGTGGTGTGTCCGCTCAGTTTACCTTCTAGATTGATCTCATTTTTTCCCTAGCTACCGGATGAATTCAAAGAATTTCTAGCAGAACATATGGGTGATAAAGGGGCAAGTGATGTCCTTCGTACTCACTGCCAACGGGAGCTTTTCCACGAGCAGTGGAAGATACTGCTTGACGAGGAATTCTTGCATGCATATCAGCATGGGGTTGTAATCTTGTGTTGCGATGGAATCAGACGACGTTTTTATCCTCGGATATTTACGTATTCTGCTGACTACCCTGAGAAGTGAGTTCTATCCATACCTGCTTGAATTGTTCACTGATCTCATGTCTCTATAGGGTGTTGATAGCATGTATACGGAACCTCGGAACATGCCCATGCCCGAGGTGCATCATTCCCATGGAAAATGTCCCTGAGATGGGTAGCAGACAGGATATTTTGGAGCGACAGATACTAGTTCGGGTTGACGGCGATGAGCGACGGAATAAGGTTCTCAAGGCACGGCGTCTTCTATACAAGAACAACTATGCTGTTACTTCTCCACACATTCAAGCGCTTCTAAAAGAGGAGTCCCTTATCCCTACTTTGGTAAGTGTGGGTCCGAAGGATCTCATCACATTCATGCTCATTGTCGCAGAATGCCTTTTCAGAGAGACTACACATTTTCGGCTTCAATGTGTTTGCGATACTTGTCGTTGATCTCCTGCACGAGTTCGAGCTCGGCGTCTGGAAAGCACTTTTGACCCATCTTCTACGCATGCTTGATAGTTTGAAAGGCAACAGGCTATGTGAACTCGATCGAAGGAAGGTTGCTGCAACCTCAAGACTGATTTTTACTGATCAATTCATGTTTGCGCTATATACAGGTATCGCCAGGTCCCTACGTTCGGAAGAGATACGATTCGACGCTTTTCGAAGAACGTATCAGAGATGAAAAGAATAGCGGCGCGCGATTTTGAAGACATCCTCCAGGTGTGTGAGGGTCTAATTTCATCTAGGATCTTCCACTGATTCGAGCTGCATAGTGTGCCATGCCCGTGTTCGAAGACTTGCTGCCCGAACCTCACAATACAGTCGTGCTTTCACTTCTTTACCTGCTTTGTCATTGGCACGGCCTGGCGAAGTTACGGCTGCACACGGAGGAAACTCTAAGTATCATGGATGAGGTTACGCAGAATGTCGGAGATGCTATCCGCTCTTTTGTCGCCAGTACATGCCCCATATATGATACCAAAGAGCTCAAATGCGAGGCTCTCGGGCGCCAACGTCGCGAGGTCCGTGCTCGCTCTCGACAGGAGGGTAGAGGCTCCACCGCCACTACATCAGCACGCAGACCAAAAGTGCTGAATCTCCGTACCTACAAGCTTCATGCCCTAGGTGATTACACTGCTTCCATCAGGATGTATGGAACGACCGACTCCTACTCGACACAGACAGTGAGTACCTCTGTTCATTGTGTGCACCGATGTGTCTTGACTTGTGCTCAGGGTGAACGGGAGCATAGAGTGGGGAAGGGGAGATACGCGCGCACCAGTAGAAAAAACTTCATCCGTCAATTGACTCAGATAGAGCGACGACAAGCAAGGATACGCCGTGTTCGCGAATCTAAGAACGACAATGGTTCACCGGAATCTGTACCAATTGTTCCAGACGAGCGCTACAATATTGGGAACTCGCAACACAACCCAATTGACCTCGATCGTTTCCTTTGTCAAAATGCAGGTGATCCAGCGATAGCGGTATGGGCGGATTCGGTATCTCATTTTAAGCAAGATTAATTTGAACGATAGGATTTCATCCCGAAACTGAAGTCCCACCTCCTCCCTCGCATCAAATTAATCCACTCCGATGCTTCCGAACCGAGTGCCGGCCAGGCGCTCCCGGGCCTAGAAAACAATTACAACATATCCGAAGCCTCCCTCAATCATGTATTATTCAAGAGCGGTCGTATATACCGGCACAACATATTTCGCCTAAACTATACTACATATGACGTTCGCCGCGATCAAGACACTTTAAATCCGAACACCGACCATCGTGACATAATAATGTTGGATGGAGCACCCATAGAAGGCTCGGGAATGGCGGTGCCCCATCGTTTTTGTTATGCTCGCGTCATTGGCGTCTATCATGCCAATGTCCAATACATCGGCCCAGGGCTCAAGGACTATAACCCTCGACGACTGGATTTCTTACATATCCGGTGGTTTGAATTGGTCCCACCTGATCCCCAGCGCAGCGGGCTTGCATTGGATGCATTGCGGTTTGTTCCCATGAATAGCAAGGATGCGTTTGACTTTATTGATCCTGCAGAGGCATTGAGAGGCTGCCACCTCATCCCCGCCTTCGCAAAAGGCCGGTCGCATCCAGACAACACTGGATCATCTTACTTGGCGAAAGATTCTGATGATTGGAAGTATTATTACATTAACAGGTGCGGTATACTTCACACTTCATAGTTCACTAATTCTCTACTGACGCTGTGGCACATAGATTTGTCGATCGAGATATGTTGATGAGGTTTCATTGGGGCCTCGGTGTTGGCCACACCTACTCTCATTTTCGGGACGCTGCGACAAATCAGGCGGAGTCAACCCAAGACCATCGTAATTCACATGCCACCAGTAATACCTCGCCTACATTGCGACCTCTGCTCAACAAATTCGACGATCTCAACAACGACTTCCTGCTTTCCGATCTAGATTGGGAATTGCCAGGACATGACTGCTGGGAAGCTGATGACGTAGAGAGCGCTTCTCTTTTGGGTGCCAACGATCATCTCGCTTCCCCCGATGAATTTAATGGCTTAGATGTCGGCCTTTCACTCACAGACCTGGATGCTCTCTCATGGGAGGTGTCCGGGGATGAAGAAGGGAGTAGTGATGGATCAGATTACGATACAGACGCCTCCGAGATGTATGAGATGTATGATTACGACCGGGGTGACGGAGACCTGGAAGGAGGTGAATAGATCTCATTTGATAGTGGAATCCGGCCTGTAGATGATACTGTACCTTTCTGTATGGATGCAACCGTAACGCGTAACGCCGGGGTGGTTGCGTTACTAAAAGTAACGCGTAACGGGTGGTTGGTTGCTACTTTTTCAGGCATAACGCAGCCCAAGCTGCTCGGCTGCTAATGATAGCAACGTCACGCGTAACGGGGGCTACAGGACAGTGTTTTTGTCACTTTCTATCATTGTAGTACTTTGTTTTTGTAGTATTTGACACCGTAACACCTATGATCGAAGCCTAAACCGGGCCACTGCTCGTTGGTGTCGGTAAAAT
>JBBPOM010000837.1:0-17201 GCA_038091455.1 Leccinum uliginosum | reverse complement strand
AGTATGCAGGAAGTGGAGGAGGATGAGCAACGAAAATGGTGATTCCTGAAAAACGGAGCACTGGGGGAGCCAGTGATCCGTCAGACTGTTGCGGGTCTAACGTGGCTAGAGCCTTAGAAACCTCATCAGCAAACTAACCCTTACGATTAGCCGAATCAACAGATTTTCGCCAGAGCCCCGGTCTGTCACTCCCTGTCATTGCCTGTCACCGCTTGTCGCCGGCTGTCAGGCCCTGGACAAACCATATCAAGTTACAGCGAGTACTACTACTCACAGATACAACTGTCCCGGTCTATCCTAATGGTAACTACTACAATTAATCTAATTTTACATCAAGCATAGACGCAAAATCGGGATACTTGGCGAATGAAGTGCCAGTGTTTTTGTCTGATCGTTGATTAGCAGTTCATGTTAATTTAATATACCACGAGGCTAAACGAATGCAATGCAACATACCGCGTGTAGCAGAGGAATCTCCTCGCATCGCATATTCAACAGCGACTGGTAGGCCGCTCTTGCGAATTACGAAACGAACATGCCCGATAAACCGGTCGGCGGTTTTTAAATCTTCGTGGGCCTTGTCCAACAACAGGCGGTTGTATTGAAGCGCGAGAGTGTTACGATGAACGATTTGCAGTGCGAGGTTTTTGCGTGTGAGCCGAACTTCCCGGTCGGCACGAGCTGCTTCTAGTAGTAAATGGGCTTCAGCGCTGGTTCCGGGGGACGGAACGATGATATCCGACTCTTCGCCTTGCGACTTGTCCAAGAGAATCAGCCTTATATTACAACGATCGCACTATATCCGAGCCGATTGGACTCACCAGCCATTCAGAGCCAGCCGGGGGGTCGCCATCTTCCAGATCACCGTCGTCCCCAGTCGAATTGTACAAATTGGGCGAATGAAATGCTTGAGGGCCCGGACGACGAGCGAAGTACAAAGGCGTGATGGTATGAGGATGAAGATACGACGTAAATGGGGCTAGGTGAAAGGCAGAGTCCGATGAAAGCGTTCCGCTTGATTGTGGGGGGGCATCCATTGATGGAACGACAACGGCAATGACGGTTAATCAAAAGAGGGTATGGTCGGGGGAAAAACTGGTAGTCGAGGGGGCATGGGAAATGGTTAGTTATCGACGCCGACTTCCATATAGTGTATATGTAGATACTTATGTAACTCGGCAAGTGCCGACTGACGCGTAACTCTCGACTCGAGCCGGGCGGCGTGGGAACACAAAACTCACGCTCAGGCATACCCTCCGTCGCTGGATTTCTACAACATACTTGGTATCCATCGCGATGTGTATCTCAACGACATCAAAATCGCGTACCGTCGCACCTTCCTCCGTCACCATCCCGACAAACAAACCCGATGTTCGCACGAGCCGCGAATGACGCCTGCCTCCACCTTCACCGGGATCGAGGACGAGGGAGACACGGCCGTTGGTGAGGGTATATTGTATCATCCGATCCAGAGTCTGACTTCGTCCGTGGTCTCAGAAAGACCGCTGGTCGCCGACATGGCGTTGGTAAAAGAAGCGTCGTGCCCGTGAGGAGCCGAGGGGGGGTTGTCGAGAGTCGAGACGGTGCGAGGAGCAACAAGATTACCGTCGGGATCAGAATGGGACCCTGGCATGGGAATGGAAGAGCTTGCGGAAGCCTCGGCGGTGCGGCAGGAGTGCTATCACCATTGTCGATGCGGTGGGAAGTATCGCATCACGGAAGACGATTTAGAGAATGGGTCGCATCTCGTGGGCTGCGAGAGTTGTTCAGAAGTGGTCTGGGTTGGATAACGAGGAGGTGGTGACTGAGGACGAGGAGGTTAGCTAGGTGGTAATACCACTTGGCACCTCTCAACAGGGATTCAACCACATCCGGACGATGCTGCCTGAATTGAATACCGCTTCCGCACACCGTATCAGACAGCGGGCCAGTGTTCGTATACTCGAGTTTCGACGATCAAATTGACTCAGCGGGTTCGCCACCCAGAGAGACGAGCGACGGCAGACAAAAGTTAAATAAAAGATGCATGCAGTAGTACCAACAGACTCGATTCGACTGTGCCGGAGTAACGGCTGAAATGCTTTCAATCGACATCCATCTCGTCATCCAGATCTAAAGATACCACTGTTGACAGATCCAGATCCTCGACCTGGTTCACTTTCGCCCATTCTTTGTGGAGCGTCCCGAGAAATTCGCGTCCAATCGCTACCGAGACTGGCTACGGAACCGCATTACCAATCTGTCTGTGCATCTGGATGGCAATGACTGAGACGGCGAGCAAGATCGACGGCGGAGTGATACTTACAGTCTTGATGCGGTTGTTTCGAGCGTGAAACACGAAATGATCTGGGATCACTTGCGAACGCGCAAGTTCCCGAATCGTCACGATGCGTTTGCTCTAACAAAGACACGCACATCAGGACGAAGGAGGTCGCTGATCGCATCGTGTACGGACACGTACCGATGCGGAGCAACGCCAGAGAGCGTGGTTATCGGACAAGGCGAGGTCCCTCTGGAAATCTGATCTCCAGAGCATCGGTGACAGGAAAATCGTGCGTAGGCTGGGGAAATTGCGGGAGCTCCAACCCGCGCTTGGCGGCGATGAGGAAGAAGCGGATACGCGTTTGTGGTGTTCCGTAGTGGAGCCAGTGTCGACGACGTCGTTAATGCAATCAAACGCTGTGCATCAAAGAAAGGGCTCACCCCATGTCGAGCAACGCCGCGGCAAAGAGTTTGACACCGCCCATTGGGATCCCTCCCTTTACTGCGTGTTTACCATCTTGACATCCACGAAGCCTGTATTGTAGAAAGCCCCGGACGTTCTCGGGAACAGTACTTAAGTTTCAGGAAGTCGACATAAGAGAGCGTGGTGAGCATCAGCGTGCTCTTGTGATCGTTGGCTCTCTGAAACATGTTCAGGGTAGAGTATGGTTGACTGTCCACGAGTCAGTGAAGATCCAAGCAAGGAACATGATAACCTACCAAGGGAATCCCGTGACAATGCAGTCGATGTCACCTGGCTTGAACGGTGCAGGTAGTGGTTTGCCTTCGACGGACTTGAGCGGATCAGGGCTCTTTCTTTCGTGGGTCAAGATAGCGGTCTTCCTGGTAATCAAATTGTCAACTCGAGGTCAACAAAAAAAAACATAAACACTTGCAATGTGCCTGCCGCGCTCGGTGTGATCAGCATGCGTCAGTTTAAAACAACTCAGCACCTGCATGGCCAGACTAAATGCGCCTACTCCACTGAACGGATCACGCATCCGACGTCTGTCATCCCAAGACGTGAGGTGGAGCAAAGCGAACTGATACTGGACGTAGAACCGGCAAGTGTGTACAATAGAATGCTATCGCAAAGAGCCGACGGTAGGAAATTTTGATGCTGTACAAGGAGCCCGTTGAGACGACAGTGTCAAACCTCTGAATCCGCTGCGCCATCGTCAACGTCGATATTCTCTCCGTTTACCAGTCGCTGAATGAGATGATCAATCTTCGCCTTATGTATCCGGTGGTGTTCTTGCCATCCCTTCCAAGGATGATGAGGGTGCTATGAATAATAATGGCGGTCACAGGATGAACCTCGCACGAAGTACAAGAGACAATACCTGTCGTCCAAACGCTTGAAATATTTTATCTGACGTGCCCTCGGGCTTTGTGAAAAGATATTTGGCAAGTAAAATGTCGTCTGATCGAGAATACCGCATCTTCTTTTCAGGTAGTTGTGGCAGTGGATCATCAGTTCAGTCCTGTTCAGCTCGTGCTTGTGCCGACGCCAAAATTTCATCCACGATGCACGAGAGTGGTGCGGTGCCTGTAAATGACAAGAATGAGCGGAAGGCACCATACTCAAATAATGAATAACCTTCGTAGCAACGTCCTTCCAAAACGCTACCATATCAAAACGATCCTGTGATCTACAGGAAGTAAAAGGATGGTGAGTAGAATGGACACTGCCTTCCACGTATTCGACCCACTTTCTATACTCCATGAAGCGAACCAAGAACGTCACATCCTGTTCCGTGAACGCGACTCCTTTGCCGGTGGTACTCCTGAACAACGCCCTTGGAGGAGTTGGTGATCGATTCCGCGGTCGATTGCCCTCTTGCTGTAGTCGTTGCTGTGCCGCCGCAATAATCCCAGGACCGGTACTAACGCGGAGCTGTTCGCCTTCGTTCTGCTCCTGATCTTCTTCGTGGGGGCTCGATGTTTCACCAATGTCCATGGAGTACCCGCCAAGCCTAATCTGATGTTTGATGCAGTACCGACGCCATGAATGAAATCTGCACAAGAACTGGTTAATACAATGAGCTGGGCAAACGAAGTGGAGGGCTCACGTGTGATGCGGGGCCTACGCGGTGAAACGATCAGCAAGATGACTAGATTCCAGGCAAACGAACAAACCTTTACAGCTATTCTTTCGCAAATCTCTCTTAGGCTGACGAAGAAGAATTAAAAGACGAGACATATGTGGTGACGAGGCACGAACCTTAGCACAAGACCTTGCTCTTGACAGTAATCGATATATTTCTTGAGGTACAACACATCGTCAGAGGTGAAAAGATTCCCGCCATAGGTGCTCTTGATCACTCTGTTTGGAGGGGTAGGGGACCGGGAAGGGGGATTCCTTCGACCGAGGACAAGGGTAGAAGGGGCGGCTGCAGGAATTCCCTGCTGAAACTTGAGACGGGTGAGTACGGTAATACATCGTAAGCATACCTTATTCCGAGTTCACTTCCGACCACGAGATTTGTCTCCAGCAGCATTATCAACAGGCGGATTAGACGAGCCAGCAGTCGAAGGGCCGGGATCGCAGATATACGGTTGCTCGTAAGGCTGTTCATACTAGACGGGAAGGTCAAGCAACACGAAGAGGATGAAACAGGTGCCGGACTAACTGTTGCAGGATCATAAGGGTAATCGCTAGGTGGTGCGGTTGCCCAATCTGTTTGCTCATCGCGATACCTATAGGCGTAGTGCGGGCCGCTCGGACCTGCGACCATAGGAGGTGGGGGTTGATCGAAGCCAGTGACCCAAGGACCATCTCGGTATGGTTGGGGAGGGCGAGGGATCATTCCTGAGGGAGGCTGAGGAGGGGTCATATGAGTCTGTCGGGGTGCGATGGCGTTAGGGGCTTGCCAGGACTGAGGTGGGGCTGCAGTTGGGGGCTGCATGACGCGAGGGGGAGGGTGCACGGGAGGACCATATACAGGCCCGGATAGCCATAGGAACCCTGGGGTGGTGGGTGGACGAGAGGGTCAGCTGGTCCTAGCGTTGCGATGGTCTGAGGATGAGGGGGCATAGGTGGTAATGAAGGTACTTGAGCAGATGAGGTGGGATCACTCTGGGAGGGAGGAGCGACTGGAAGATCGACCCTGGAAGATGAAGTAAAGTGAGGGGGTGACTAAGAAGTGGGGAAAGGTGGTACTTTTCGGTACCAGTGACTTTGCAGCCTGCCCAGTTGTTTTGAAACGTCTGGAGGGCACCGGCACGGACACACTCGTGAACCCAGCGGGAATGAAGAACGATTTTACCCTTTTTACCGGCATACTCATACTGACGGAAGAGATTTTGGCCCGACTCCTTGTGAGGATCGACTGGGATGTGTATGAGCGTGGGGGAAGTAGTTGTGTGAGATGGAGACTCGCCTAAAATGTAGGGTGTTCCGCTGTAACTGGGAGAGACGGCACTACCGTGTTTCTACGGGGTGTGTGAGGGAGATGAAGATCCAAATGAAGAGAGTGCTTACGGTGATGGTGTCGACGAGGTCGTCCCTGTCGTCCACGTCTTTTTCGATGTAGATTGTGAGTGGAGTGCCCATCATGGGCTCCAAGAAGAGGAGAGTTACATTGTCTGATGTACTTGTTGTTGGTTGTGGTACGTTCTGAGCGTGAGCGCAGAGACTGTGGTCGTCATCTCATCTAACGTATAAAAGAGGTGTCTCTAAACGCAAGGACATGGAGAGACGACGTAACCCCAAATGGACAAACGCACCTCATCTTTAATCGTCGTGTTTGGTCGACATCCAATCCTGTCAGTGCGCCCAAAGAGACGACTTCAAACTTTTCATTACCACCTACACGGATGAAATCGACGATGTGGCCAATGTGGCACGGTCCTTCGTCTGCTTCGATGAGGACGCAATCATCCAAATGGTAATCAACTCCAAGCCATCGTACTCCGAGATGAATCTTATTTTTTGTCACGATCGAGCAACACTCACCGCATCCTATACTAGTCCTCGCTCGGTAATGGGCTCACCAAAAACCTAGTTATATTTGCTTTCATGCGCCCGCTTGAAAAGATTATATTCTTGTCCGGGATCGACATCAGCAGAGAAAATCAGAAAGCGCAGCGTCGATTGGAGCCTCTTCAGTATTTCTTTGACGGTATCGAGTTCGTAGACCGTCGATGGAAAACAGGCTTGACACGTTAGCATACAATATGTCTTGCCATCCCCCAAAATAACGTACCTATTAGGCTCCGCGTATCGCGTAAAGTACCGGAGCACTCGTGAAAGGCGAACATACTTCCGCTCGGCCTGCTCGTCAATGCCATCCTCTTGTCCTTCGTCTTCGTCTACGTCGTATTTCGCGACGATGAATCCCGCGCCTTGAATACGCCGATCGCCATCCACCCCCTCATCGAGGCAGTCGAGCGAGACCATGTTCAACGACTCGGCGTAGAAAAAGGCGAGCCGGGACAAGACGCGAGTCTGCTTCTTGCCATCGTCTGGGAGATCTGGCTCTTCGCTGAATATGAGCAGATCGGCTGTTTCTGGTTTCTCGTACGGCTGTGGGTCGTATTTGCGTGCTGGTGCGACAAAGACGGAATTCGGGTCAGATTAACCAAGCGTGTGTCGGACGGGTTCCCCTCACCGGGCTGCGAGCCAAGTCAGGTTGCGACGCTTCGCGCCCTAGAGTTTGTAAAGTGGAAGGAGGGGCGTGGTAATGCTGACGTAAACCAAACAGCCCCACACAAGTCGTTCCACAACTCACCGTACCGTACTCACCCGTCAAGCTACCTGTTCAACCACCTGTCCGTCACCCGTCACCCTCCGTTATCCAATGTACCACCAAATATGCAAAACGGAGGTTGGAACGATGCGCGTCGAAGTGCTTTGAGTTGTATACCCGCGAATATGCCGAAACGATCAAGGAGCAGTGGGTCGTCGAAAAGTTGCGCACCTTGGTAGATTATATGAGGTGGATGATAGAGGTGGGGATCGTTACCTCCCAGCACTAGGACCGTCGCAATGTGTATCATGATACGAACCAGCTTATATGCCTCAGGATGTGACTTGCTCAGTTCATGGATTACGATCATGATCTTCTGTTTTCTGTGTACACTCAGGACGTAATCTTGAATTTGAAGCTTGATCCATGATCCGGGTCCCAACCGGAAAAAGGAAAGAAGAAAGAAGAGAGAGAAAAAAAGGGTCCGACGACATAAGCGAACCGTGAGTAGTAAGTACGTACTTTGTCTGGCCCTTCCTCAACTCTGCGATGCCCAGAGCCAAGACAAATCGCAGTAAGCCCAAGACTATTAGTTGTCCCCAATGCGGTAAAAAGTTCTGTTCCGAAACGAATGTTTTGCAGCATATGAATCAGCCGGCCGGATCGTGCGGGCCTACCTGGCACGAGGAGGTTACACGCACCCTCCATCAGGCTCATCCCCGTCAAATTCCACCTGTTTCGGGGACTCATACCGGCAACCCGTCTCACGATGCATCCGATTTGGTGGACGGCAATATCCCCGACTTGGGAAACCCTCCAGCTCAGAATGATTTGGATACAAATTTCCGTGACGACGAACTTCCAGATTTCACAGCCTCGGACGTTGCAATGGACACCGAAAGTGAGGCAGAAATGAGCCACAGTTCGGCAGGACCATTCGTGGAGGTATATGAGGGTTGCAGCGAGGCATTCCCCGGCGGAAAAACCTTTCTAGATGACTTCAGGCAGGATGAGCATGCCGCCAAGAGGCAAGAAAATCTGTATTTCCCTTTCGCATCTCGAGAGGAATGGGAGTTCGCCTCCTGGCTCCTTCGCTCACGCCTAAGCGTGTCCGCCATCGATTCGTTACTCGCGCTCGATATTGTACGTACGATCTCGATCCAGCTACTAAATTTGCCAAGGTTGTAACTGCATTCCAGCTCAAACGTGTACCCCTCTCCTTTCGGACTGGGAAGCAATTACGAACTCGCGCTGAAACGTTACCGTCAGGACCCGCTTGGCTATGCGAGACTATCAACCCTGAGGGCCAGACGAAGAATGCTGTCCGAGTGTTCTACCGGGAACCACTCGAGTGTCTTCAAGCGCTCCTGAGCCATCCCCTACTCGCACCGTACATCAGTTTTGCCCCTCGGAAAATCTGGACCTCCGCCGCAAAGATATGCCGGATTTACAACGACTGGATGAGCAGTGATCAAGCTTGGGACATTCAAGTAAGACTTTCATTATTTGTAGGACACATGGACACTAAGCGCAATTTAGCGCGAGCTTCCCGGTGGAAGCACGCTCTTAGGCGTTGTTCTCTCCTCCGATAAGACTAACATCTCCGTACTGACCGGGAACCGTATGGCACATCCCGTACTCATTAGCCTCGCGAACATTGACGCGAGGATTCGCAGCAAAACCTCCCTCCATGGGTACATGCTCCTCGCACTCCTCCCCATCCCGAAGTTCCTCCACAAGAACACGCGCGTACGGAGCTTACTGCAAGATCGACTATTCCATGCTGCGTTGGACTTAATTCTGCGGCCCGTGAAGATCGCCGCTTCCGTCGGCCTAATGATGAACGATCCAGTGGGGAACCTTCGTTATTGTTACACCCCACTTGTGGCGTACATCGCGGACACCCCCGAGCAATGTCTTGTCTCTGGGTCGGGTTCGAAAGCATCCCCTCTAACGACGGCTAAATCAAAGCAATTTGGCGATCCATTTCACCACCCCCCCCGCACGGCATCGGTCACCCTCGCCGCCATTCGGATCGCAGAATCAAAACAGGATCCACCTGATTACAAGGCGTTCTTAAAATCGATCAGGGAACTTGGGCTCAATGGAGTTCTAGCCCCATTCTGGAGGGACTGGGTACTCTCTGAGCCTTCGTCTTTCCTTCATGTAGAACCTCTTCACCACTTCCACCGCTTTTGTTGGGACCACGATGCTCAGTGGTGCATCGCCGTCATAGGTGGGCAAGAGATTGACTTTCGGTTCTCTTTAATTCAAACTACTGTCGGGTACCGGTCGTTCGAGGACGGTATTTCGAAGCTCAAACAGGTCACCGGCCGCGATCACCGGGCTGTACAGCGTTACTTAGTCGGTGTCATCGCCGGTGCAGTCCCCAAACGATTCCTGACCGCTATCCGCGCCCTCACAGAATTCCGATATCTCGCTCAAGCCCCCTGTTTCACTGACAATATGATTCTCAGGATCTCCGACGCCTTACAAGAATTTCACGATCACAAGAGCGCTATTGTACGTGCAGGAGGGCGAAAGGACAACTGGGAAATTCCCAAGTTAGAGCTGCTCCAAAGCGTGGCACCGGATATTCGTCGCTCTGGCCCGACTATGCAATGGTCCGCAGACCCTACGGAGCACGCACACGTCCAGGAAATCAAACTTCCTGCTCGTGCTGGCAACAACCAAGATTATTACAGCCAAATTGCCCGCTATCTCGACCGTTCCGAGAAGTGCCTACGGTTCAACATAGCGACCTACTTGGAGAGGAACACAGGAGGCGCCAAGGAACTAGGTGAAGACGATGACGATACTTTCGATCATGATGATGAGCATGAACCGGATCCAGAAGATGATTCTCTTTTCGACCACCTGGGCGTAGCGCCTTTCGCTCGAGTCGATTACTTCGAAATGGCCGATGCTATCTCTCGCGGTGACTTTCCGAATGCCCCCCAGCCCCAACGAACTTTTTCTACTACAACCTCCGCCTTTCACCTTGCGCTGAAACCCTCACTGCGATTGAGCGTAGACGAGGCTGCCACTACATTCGACCTCCCTGATTTTCGCCCCGCCCTTCAAGAATACTTCTTCCGCGTCAAGAGATCATTACCGCACGTTATTTCTGGGGCCAGAAGCCGCAATGAGATCTGCAGTTTACCTTTCGAACGCTTGCAAATCTGGCACAAGCTTCGCATCCAACAACTGTGTTACTACGAGAAGGTCCCAGACGCACCACAAACGTTGCGAGCAATTCCTCCTTCCCGTAACAACACATATGGTATCTACGATGCGGTAGTGGTCAACGACACGCCAGACAGCTCTTGGCCAAAACAGGGTTTGCAGGGTAGGTGACCACAAGCATATATATTAGCTAGCACTCGCTCATGGTGCATAGGACATTCGATCGTCCAACTACGGTTGATTTTTCGTCCTCTCAACTCCGACCGTTTCCTTGCCTATGTGCAACGGTTTGATCTTATCCCTCAACGCGGACATAGCACTGATCCCGGGACTGGGATGCACTTTCTGCGACGTGCGGTTAGGCCGGATGGTACCCGCATAGGGGATATCATTCCTCTCTCTCAGATCCGGTCAGCTGCTCACCTTATCCCGTATTTTGGTAATGTAGCCCATAATCGTTTGACGCGGCAGAGCAGTTACGAGTTGTCGACAGAGTTCTGGCTAAATAAGTATTGGTCCAAAGAGTTCTACTATTCACTGTCGCCTTGATTTTGTAGTATGTAGTAATTACGTTTAATCAATCCATCTCGCATCGATCGATTACAGAGTTGTACCGGTTAGGGCTCCAAATCACACTTCGGGTGGTCGAGGGAACTACCAATCGATCTGCTTCAATGCACCGCCCGTATCATAGAATCATACCACTCTCTCCACTCCTCGATGGAACCGATATTGCAGTCCGAGGGCACGAATAGCCAGATGGTTAGTCCTTTGTGCCCTAAATCGGTTCAAGTCAAAATATTGACACGTTGACAGCCTCGGTCTGTGCGCGCACATACTACGCCGCGCAAAAACTCCAAGGTACGCTTTGTCGTTGCGTCCACCAATCCGTCCGCAGCCCACAGGTTCTGCCACAGCTCGCCAGCGTTCCGCTGGCATTCAGGCCTAAATCCGACGGATATCGCGACAAAATGGATCGTCTGGTCGGCAACGATACGAAGGATTTCCGCTGGTGCCTCACCCAGTCTGAGACTCGGGGGCTGCTGGATTCCCTGTTCCCCGACTCCCTCTTATTTCAATCTTCACACCACCCGATATCCATGTCAGAGGTCTTGAACGCCTTACGAGACAAGAGGCTCTACGGAATGACGAAGGGCAGGGAGGAGCGCTGGCTCCATTTTCCGAAATCCAGGGCGAACAGAACTGCTGAAAAGAGAATGGCGTCATTTTTGAACCGCGTTTTGGGAGCAGTCGAGGAACTCACTGGAGAGAAGACTAACAGGTCTGCTCCGTCAAACCCCCATTCCTTAACGTATGGCTGACCATGCCCGGCAGGAAATGGCATGCGCGAGGGTCCCAAAAATATCTTTCTGGGTCCTATATTAAACGAAAGCCGGACCTGGTCCTCAGTCTGGGTGGTGCTGATTCAGACTGGAGAGACGTGCTCGTCTTCGGGGAGATGAAGAGCAAGAACCGCAGCGATACACAGAGAACTTCATACACCGAAGTCGCTGGCAAAACGAGTGTCCTCTTATACGCTCAGGATGGGAGACATGCCGCTCCCTCTCTTCGAATTTTAGGCTCCCATATCGCTTTAACCTTTTTTGACCGAGGCGGGTCACTCGAAACGCATTTCTTCAACATACACACCGATCCAGAAATCTTCCTGCGCATCATAATTGCTCTCTCCACGGCCACATTCTCACAACTGGGTTTTGATCTTTCGCTCCTGGACGACAGCGGTAAAAGGCGTATATTGATCGAATGGAAAGGGGACTCCGGCACGAAGGAGGTCACGGTCGACAATTTATTATTCATCTCGGATGTCATGCACGGACGGGGGACAACCGTCTGGGCCGGCTCCATGGAATTCGAATCGAACGACGCCGGTTCTGGCCACAAGTCGCCTCAAACGCAAAGAGGCGTCGTCATCAAAGACACCTGGATTGATCCGTTACGCAAATACACTGAAGGATCCATCTTATCCCTCCTGAACGCCTCTGGTGTCGTAGGTGTCCCCACGCTCCAACACGAAGAACAAGTTCAAGGTCCCCATCCAAGTCGTCCGGATACTCCAATCAACATGTCAACACATTTACTACGTTCCCTCCTTTCCGAAGCCAGTCGCAATGCGGACCACCGTCAATATCAATTACGGGTTCTCTCGCGGCTTATAACCGAACCCATCGGACTCGAGATCCTCGAGTTCAACTCTCTCGCTGAACTCCTCGTCGCGTTCATCGATTACGTTCTGTGTATGTCATTTTCACTAACTATTCATTTACATTAACTGATCGAATGGCGCATTCTAGCCCACAAGGATGCGGTCGAAAAAGCGGAGGTTCTCCACCGGGACATCAGCCTATTCAACCTCCTGCTTGCCGCGTGGGATAAATCCGACGGCCGAATGAGGTTCCTAGATGTCCTCTCCGAAGAGACGCGAAACCGCCTCCATCAACAGATCAAGGCATCGATTTCCTATCGTGGTCTTCTCGCGGATTGGGGCTACGCCGTTCCTATCAAGTCCGTTTCTTCTGAACCTACTACCCGCCCCTGTACCCCCAATTCCTCTCAGGAATGCGACGAAGGTGCCGTTCCTACGTTGCTTCATAGCAGTGAGCGGGCTCCGAATCGGAGCACCGTACAGTATGTCCCAGTCTCTAAACTGGGACAGAATCATGAAGTAAAGGTCCCGATGGCAGGTGAACCAGCAGACCCTGCCAGACCTTCGATCGATACTAATCCATTGTACCGCACGGTAAGCTCTCAATCATTCACATCGTTAGCCAGCTGTGTAATCACGATTTAGGGAACGTGGTCGTGGATGGCTGCCGAGCTGGTGATTGCGGGGCCCGGACAGCCAGTGGTACATCGCCCAGCCCACGATCTCGAATCCATGTTCTACGTGTTAGTCGGAATATGCGTCCTCCTAAATCGACCCCATGAAGTAAAGGCCGAGGAGGATCTCATATGTTTTGATACATATTTCAACTCCCTTCATCCTAGCACCATAAAGACGACGACAATCCAGTCGAATCTCGGCTGGGCTGCGAACATACTCCCGTACATCGCGCCTTACTTCCAGCCTCTGATTCCACTCCTCGACAAGCTGCGCGAGAGGATAGTCTGCCCGATGGATTTCTCAAACGGCCATTTCGTCCCCGGTGAAAGTCAACTTACCCATGAATTCATGCGCGATTCTTTGCTCGACGCGCTATGTAATTTACAGGACAACAGCTGGGTCCCGATAAAAAAACCCTCGAAACCCATCGAGGTGCGGCTACCCTCTGCAACACCGCTGTCAGATTCCAGCGGATCGGACTCTGAGTCCACCGAGGCAGAAAAATCTGCCTCGCCAGCAAAGCGGTTTCTCCCTGTACGTATACCGCGCCCTCCTCCCATCCGTGCGATCAGTGGATCCGGCTTCTCCCCCGCTACATCACAAGCTTCCTCGGGCTCTGTGAGTAGTAAGATTCGAAGACGTCTCTCTAGCATCGATCCCGATCTACCTGCGGACGCAATGTGTTTGCGACCGACCCCACGCTCTCGCGCGTGGTATTCTTCCACGGCTCCATCCGTCTACGGCGGCCCGAAGACATAGACTGCGTTAACAAAATGTACTCTCCTCTGTTTCCTTCCGTTTCCCTTTTTACGTGTCTGTATTTTTCTTTCTTATTCGTGACTGGCACGTTCACGTTCTGTTTCTATCGCAAAAGGGGTGTGGGACACCCGTTAGTAGTCGCCTTCCGTTTCCCGTTTTACGTGTCTGTATTTTTCTTTCTTATTCGTGACTGGCACGTTCACGTTCTGTTTCTATCGCAAAAGGGGTGTGGGACACCCATTAGTAGTCGGAGTTGGTTGTTGTGTAGCCTTTACATATTTATTATGCAATGTCGCGTATTTCGCCGCTTACTGCAATACAAAATGCCGGCGCGTTTCGCGTGCAAAATTCTTGTCCTTCTTCATGCCTTCCAAACGAAAGATAGCATACGAGGAAAGCTCTGAGCCAGAGGACGACATGGACGACCCTGGCTCGAAGCGTCCGAGGGTCGATGCTGACGGCGTTGAGGTGTCCCCCGGTAATGTCCATTTCTCTCAAATTCTGCTACTCCTTTACTTACTGCTCGTTCCTGCTCAGAAGAAGCTCAGGTCCGGCGGTCTTCGCGCAATGGAAGGGGGACAGGGGGTAGAATAAATCAGATGCAAACTCTTGAACGGATTCAAGTCGATGTGCCCGGGAAACCCAAGTCGAGACACCTAGCCGCCCTTGATGCCTCGACCAAGGACCTGGAGGTAAATCCCATGGCACCTAGCTTGAGTGCTGAATCGCAGCAGAATGCGAGGCCGCGTCCACGACCCCGTCTCCGAACTAAGCAAACCGATTCACAGCCTGAGGAAGCGCCTGCCACTCGACCGACTTTCGCTCTAGCAGCGCCGGGTCAACAGTTTGGATTCAGAATACCAGACAGCAACACCGGTTGCTTTGGTTCTCAGCAACATTCCTCCACTCTGTCCAACCCCTCCCTCCCTGCCAGTTCGATCTTCTCTAGCACAGGGGTCTCTACCACCCCCACATCACGTACTCCCTCTGTTTGTTCTTCCGGTCATGGGATTCAAGAAGGCCTCCCCCGTCGCCGTTCTTCTTATCTTCACAAACTCGCTCTCGCCTCTCAGTCTCGGGTCGAGGCACCTTCTACTCCGCATCCTCGCATGAGAGAGGCTACCCCGAATGTCTCAAGTGGTGCGTCATCATTCTTCTCTCAAATTCCCCCGAAATACCACCATTTCAGTTTACAGGACAAATTAGACGATCAGTGGCATCTAAGCCCCTTCCACCTATGAAGGGCCTCACCTCCCCTGCTGCGCTGTTTGATGAGCCGACCGTCGACTCGGAGCCGGACTCGCCACCTCCACGCCTTGTTGGCATGCGGCGCATCGCTTCTTTTGCTCAGACACCTCGTGAAGTTACTGAGGAGCACACTGCTAACTTTGTAATTGACGAAATGCCGCCCAGCGAAGACGAGCGGATTGCTGAAGCAGCAATTCGAGGTGGTCACTTGGACGACACGATACAGCGTGGGGTTTCTCAATCTCCAAGTAAGTTTTGTTCGTCATCGAGACAATTAATTAACGTATGTGCCCCCTAAGCTGTTCAGCCATCCGCGCTAGCAGAGATCGTACAGCCCCGTCCTTCCCATTCGGTCGAAGGTACGTAGCTAATATCTATATCCCTTTGGTGCTCACTCAGTTTTTTCGTCGACTACTAGGAAACGTTACGCGTTTACACCAAGATGTTGAAGATGTCGTTGCTGCGCATCGACGACGCAACCGCGCTCCCCGCCTTCCCAACAATTCACAATTGGCCGCCGTCAGGCATCAACAACGATCCGCCTCCACTACGCGCAACACACGGGCAAGTGCAGAACAAGAGGTATCGAGCCAACGTGAAGCCACGCAACCACCAGAAGCTGGCTACCAACCCAACTTGCATGTCGAACCCAACCACCCGAGGCCATCCGCGACGGAGGGTGCAGACCCGTCTCAACTTCAATTCTATGAGCCAGCCGTCCGCGATATCATCGAACGAGCCAAGCAGTTCTCTCACTGCGACGCTGCATCTGTGAACGCCTTTCCACACCGAGTTGAGTTTAACAAGTTCGCTTTGGAGTACATCGAGGAGGCGATACAAGAGAGACGCGCTCGGTCGTTGCTCGTCCCTGATGGTATTTATTTATTTATTTCATAGGACTCTTTGACTGACTTGTAGTGCAGGTTGGTGGCCGCAATACGCAAATGATATTTGTAAATTGGTAAGTCCGCAATCGGTATCACTCTACCTACTAATTGTACTGTGGCAGCTATGGGAAGATCTCGGGAATTGGCGATCCTCGCTGAGGAAAAAGGCTCGCACGTATGCTACACAACGCTATCAGTGGGACGCGCAGAATCGAGAGGTAAACAAGGACATTGCGAGACAACTATTGGGGGACAATGGATTGTTCCTGCGGGATGGTCTGGATGCGGATGTAGGTGATTTCAGCGGTAACCAACAGGTATTCATACGTGCAACATTAACAGGGGAGGACGAACAATTTTGCACACCCCGCATTAGCTGGACTCGTCGTGGAATTTTTCTACGGTGGCGACAAGAGTGTTGGAAAACAGTTCCCCGAAGTCTTCGACACGGAGGTTCCAAGGGTTGCCGTTGCCGTTGCCGCCACTGCGGTAATGTCTTTGTCGTCAAATTCTGAGATACATCCACAGACTAAACGGGGTTTTTACAGCTGAAGGTCGTCCTTGACGAGATCGCTTCGTCGCAAGGCGAGGTCAACTTCAGAGTTGCAACGTACTCGCCGGTATACACTGAAATGATGGGACTGATGAAGAAATGTGACACCTCCGTGGTACACGGTAAGAAGTTGAAGGACCTGCGATGCAAATGGGCGGAAACTGGCAGGTATGTCATTTCATTTGATTACTGATTACCCCATCGTGACTCGAACATGGACTACCAACAGTGGTGGAAGCCGTGTGCAGCCTGTGGTGGAGATTAGTAGCGGGTTGGACGTTCTCCTTGATTGACGTTATGCTTATGTCATTGTGTTATGTCATTTTTGAAATTCATTTTGTTTGTGCCTGAGAATCGAGATCTGTTTCATGATGACTTTCATCTGTCAGCCTGTCAATAGCAGGACCCTGGTGATCAGCTGTGACAGACTGTGATAGTCTGTGATAAAAGTCTTCATCTGAGTTTGTGCCAGCTCTGGTCCAACTTCTAAAACACTGGCCTAGCCTAGCTGACTAGGTGAAGTTTGGCACAGACCTGAACAGCTCTAGCCAGTTAGGTACCTTGCTAGAGAGTTCTGGGGCCTGTCACAGCCTGAGCAGGCCTGGACAGACCTGGACAGCCTGGACAGAGAGGGGTGAGTTTGCTGATGCTCAGTGTCCGACAAGACTCCACGAGTACCAAGTAGCTCACGAAGAGACACAAAACAGGTGGCGACTCGGACGACGGAATCTCAAAATTCGAATCGACGCGCGTGGCGAGATCTGCGCCGTGCT
>JBBPOM010000836.1:0-17261 GCA_038091455.1 Leccinum uliginosum | reverse complement strand
TTTCCTTCTTTCGACGGCACGGCGTTGCGTCCCGTGGCTCACGTTTACCTTGGCCTCTCCATTCTTTCTTTACTTCTACAGAGAACCACTCGAACCGGAACACATGTTTAATCCCGTCGGCTCAGCGCAGACGAGCCATTCCGTGCGTCCATGAGAGACAACCGTGGAGTACCAACTCTTTTGTTTCCCTGGGAATTCCTCGATGACTATGACATAGTACATCCCTCTGGCTGCGATGCGTGCACAGCCTACATGAAGCACGTCGCAGATGCCAGCTACTCCCCGCACCAGCCTGCATTTCAGATCGCCTTCCAGGACAGGAAGCGCGCCAGTGAGGATCGCTACAACAAGGGCGTCTCAGAGGGCATTCGACGCCAAAAGGAGGAGGACCGGGAGCTTTGCGACTCCATAGACCACTACCGTAACGAGCGCAACTAAGCTCGCGATGAGCTCCAAGCTCTCCGTGCACAGTTAGACTCCACTCGCGCTGACTGTGAGACTCTCCAGGAGAAACTCAGACTCGCCACAGACCCTCACCAGATCGCCACCCCGTCTGCGTCCTCTTCGGATGCTACCCTGCCAGACCTTCCCCCCATCCCAGATCTGGTCTCTCCTTCCGATCCGTCCTCTACGACAGGACTTCTGTCCACTCTCTTCCCCTCGCACCTTTCCGCTCAGATGGCCACACCAGCATCTCCTCAGGCTCAGCTCCCTGACTGCGTCGCTGCTCGCTCTTTTGCCACCGTTTTGTCTACAGGACAGCCTGCAAACGATGACCAGTCTGCGCCACAGTCGCTCATTGATGAACACCCCCTTTATCTCTCCTGGCCTGTTTCCCCCCAGCAGACCCACCAGCCCGTAAAGCCTGCAAAGAACCTCAAGCAAATTCAGTCCCTCATCAAAGCCGCTCATCAGCCCGGCAACTACCAAGCCTTGGCCAGAGTCAAGGCTCTGTGCTCCGAAGCTCACAAAACGTCCAGGGATCAGAAAACAGAGGCCCAGCGCTTCCTGCTCTCCACCTGGCGCGCTCCAAATTGGGAGCTTCCCTCCTCCATCCCAAAGATCACAGGTAACCCTCGCCTAGAGGACCCCGTGGAAAGTTGGATCGCCTACTACGCAGCCAATCCGAACTCTTGTCCCAAGGGCATACGACACGACAAGGACGGAAGGCCGTTCACCACTGACATGAGAGCCTGTCGAACAGTCGCCCGCCTTCGTCCTACGGTACTCTCCAACAACCCCGAGTCTCGCGAGGCCCGCCAAAAATTCACGGCCGTCGTCACAGAGCTCTTCTCTGAGTCAGGAGGGTACGAGAATATCCTGAGGAGAGGCGCATTCAGCGTCTCTCCCCAAGTCAACCATGTCCCATACATGGGCTCCGTTGACAAAATCTACAAGGAAACCATCGCCCGCCACTTTGCTGGCTGCCAGTGTGGCGTCACTATCCCTTTGGCCGAAAACGAACTCGGGCCATGGGCACGGGAATTCAATCGCAATAAACATTGACCGTCCTACTCCACTACCATAGGTCCATTGTACATACGCGATAGACCGCTTTGTATACGTTTGCTTTGCCCGTGATGTCGTTGATCGTCATTCTATGTACCCGCGGCTATAGTACGGATTTGAGCTAATCGGATTTTATTGGCAACCACACACGGGTGATACCATGAGCCAGCTCTACAGACACCTCCGCATTCACCAGATATTTGGAGCCAACACCGACGTCGGGAAGACCATCATCACCGCCGCCCTCGTTCGCGCTTCCACTCTAACAAACCAAAACGCGTTCTATCTCAAACCCGTCAGCACCGGCGCACCAGAGGACGCCGACGACGCGTACGTTCCTACTCGCTCTCATGCTAGTCTTCCGATCACTGATCGCTCATTAGACACATTAAACGGCACGGCACCGCTGCTCCCTGCCGTCATTTGCTCCACGCTCATTGTCACGGTCTGTTCCGGTATGACGATCCGATCAGTCCCCATCTCGCGGTTCGGATGGCATCCCAGCGGTCGGGAGTCGAGGTGAGGTGTCCCCACTGGTGAAAGTTATCCTGTTTCACCAAACGATCATACTCTAGCTCTCCGCCTCGTCCGATGAGACGTTCGTCAACGCGATCGCCGAGCACATCCGCGCCTGTGCCCGCACGGGGAAGCCGGGCCACATGTATGTAGAAACTGCTGAAGGTGAGAGTCTCACTCCCGAGTGAGTGATCGTACTGGGCTGGCCCCATGCAGTATGATTCCTGACGCGAGTTCAAGGCGTGCACAGTCCAACTCTGTCTGCAACGACACAGCTCGAGAGTTATCGACCATTCTTTCTGCCCACCGTGGGTCCTGGTCGGGGACTCGAAGCTCGGCGGAATTTCTTCCACCATATCGTCTTACGAGTCGCTCATTTTGCGCGGGTACGTCGTGGACGCGATCCTATTCTTCCGCGACGACTACTATCGGAACTATGAGTACCTCTCTCCTTATTTCGCTGAGCGTGGGGTGCACATCGCATCAGTAGACCCTCCCCCCGCTATCCGAGGAAACGCCGACGAAGACATCTCCGCTACGGAAGAACTTAGTTCCCAAGAGTCTCGACAGCGATATTATATTTTCCGTGCCCTGCACCACTTGAACGAATGCCACGCCATTCGGATCGAGGAGCTCGATTCTATGCCCCGTCGGACGTTGGACACTATCTGGTGGCCGTTCGTACAACACGGTCTGGTCCAGTCCGAAAAGGACTTCACCGTGACCGACAGCGCATGGGCGGATTTCTTCAGCGTTTATGACCGTGAACCACCTTCGCGCTCCCTCGCTCCTAAGCTGGACGGCTCTGCTTCCTGGTGGACCCAGGCTATCGGGCATGCGGATCCTTCGCTCGCCTTGGCTGCCGCAAATGCCGCAGGGCGATACGGTCACGTCATGTTTCCCCAGGCAACCCATCTCCCTGCACTTAAATTGGCAGAGCGTCTGGTACACCAAGAGCCTGGTGCAGGCTGGGCTTCGCGCGCATTCTTTTCCGATAATGGGTCGACTGGCATGGAAGTTGCTCTAAAGATGGCGCTGCGATCGTTTTCGGTCACCCAAAAGGAGCTTGCACCCAGCGATAAGAAAGATCTCTGGATCGTGGGTCTGAAAGGGAGTTACCATGGTGATGCGATCGGAGCGATGGACGCGACCGAGGAGGGGGTCTATACGTGCGAATGGCACCAGGAGAAGGGGTTTTGGTTCGAGCCGCCGACAGTCTCGATTAAAAACGGCGACTTTGTCGTGACCGTCCCACCCCCGATTTCTACGCCGGCGTCTTCCGTTCAATTTGACGACCTGCATTCTTTATACGATGTCGAGGACAGGTTGAGCTCGCCGCTCGCCGACAGATATAAAACTCACATTGAGAACACTTTGCGAGCGCTCCGTCAAGGACGACGAAAGCTGGCCGCACTCGTCTTGGAGCCAACTGCCGGAAAATCCATACTCCGGTCGTCCTCGGGTTTCGCATGCCAATCGTTGTCCAACTCGGACAGTGCTTCTGAAAGTACTACAGCTCCGTCTTGTCGGCCCCTGCCATCCGCTGTCTCTGCCTCCAATCCGTCTCCCTTCGCCCCATCCTCCTTCCTCACAACACTCTCATGATTGAGCTCAGTCGCACGCAAGACGAGGAGTGCGGCGACAGAACCATCAGCGTGATCATTCTCGGTACAGTTTCTCCCCATCCATTCTTTTTCTACAAACAGATCGTTCCTCCAGCGGGCGAATACTCGCACAATCGCTCTCCCAGAAGAGACATCCACCCCGTCGTCGTCATCTCCGCGTACAACAAGGCGCTCAAGGAATCGCTCGAGATAATAAACAAGATCCCCATCCCCATCGACACCTCCTCCGATCAAGAAATGCTCCCCCTCATCAAAACCTCCATCGGCACAAAGTTCGTGGCACGCTGGCCAGATCTCATGTGCCATCTCGCTCTTCAAGCCGTACGCACTGTCGCATCCGAAGAGAACAGTCACAAAACGGTCGACATCAAACGTTACGCTCGGGTAGAAAAGATCCCTGGCGGATCGACACCGCGTCCTCCTCAACAAGGACATCACCCACCCCAACATGCGTCGCAGAATACACCACCCCCGCATCGTCTTGTTGGACTGTCCGCTCGAGTACACAAAGGGCGAAAGTCAAACCAACATGGAGTAGGAGTCTGACTTGGCCCGCCCCCAAGAGATGGAGGAGGAACAGGTCATCGCCCAGTGCAAGGGTATCTCAGGTCCGTCCCTTCCTCTCTCACCAAGTGTTTCACACCTCACCTTGACGCTTTAGACACGGCTCAGCATGTCTTTGAGCGCGCTACATTATGTTTCCGCCGTTCGACGTGTCCACAAGTCCGACGACAACCGAATCGAAGATCTGCGCGAATCAGACATTGGCACTAGATGTGGACTCTTTCGCGTTGGAAAAATAGCTACGGTCCAGGAACAGCTTTCCGGTGCTAACCCTGCGACGACTCACCCACATGCTTCCCCGTCTCCGAAGCCATACATCCCCGCGGATCATTCTCATTCCTTGCCAATCGATCAGCAGCAGCAGGCCGAGGGTGACTGGGTGGCTGCATCGCCGGTGCTGCGGGCTCGGACGTTGTTATCCGCGCCTTCGCCGTCGGAGAATGTTTCTGTTCGGGCTCAGCGGCTGATTCAGAGCAGCCGCGAGCAGCACAGGTTCTCGTCTCCAGGTTTCCCCGCCCAACCGTCCTCCTCGCTCTTTTCGACGTTCTTTCAGAGAGATCTGCTCGATCCGCATTTACGTTTTGGTGCTGTGGCGTTCCTCTAACTTGAGGCCGTTTAGCATTGGACGTAAAGGAGATGGACTCCGTCGACTCGGAATGAAGATCTTGAGAGAACGACACTCGTCCGCGGAATTGCCAGGACCTTGCCGCACTGCTGCACTTCGTCCTTTGGTAAAGCTGAGGGTCTTCCTTGTACATGGGTTATATCCCCCGTTTCCGTAAGGACCGAACGATTCCACATCTTTGCTTCCTCGTTCTTGCGGAAACGGACACATCCTACCCACCGCATGCCCTAAGTGGGAATCAGAGATAACCCATACAATTTGAGCTTCCCGACAGGTATGCGTTAGGACTTGCTCACCGTCGAGTCACCGACGATAAAGTTGACGTTTGGAAAGGCGGCGCATATGGTGCGGTGGCGAGATCGATACCTTTGCGATATGCCAGGCGGGAAATGACGACAACGTTGACTTAGTTTTTCTTCGTTCAGACGAACATAAAGCTGAGGACGGACTCACTGCTATCCAATGGTTCCAGCTGATGTGATGGAGTGAACTGGTCTGTGATGAGCGCATTCGGAATGGTATATACGCTTGACCGCACAACGGACACTGACGGATCCTCTTCAAGTTCCGAAGGCTCGAACAGCTGACCCCGAAGAACCGTATTTTCGCGCCGCGCAAGGGGAGTGAACTGCAAGGAGAAGATCCGCAATGGGAAATGAAGACAGGGTGTGGCGGGCGGGTGTACTGAAACGCTCCGACGGACGAGCGCTGCCAGTGCAAGGCACACGGCTTTCTTGATCCTTACTTTCAAGCCCCTTGGGCTGCCATTCTCAAGTCGTTATTGTTTTGTTGTACTGTGAATTACCTGTCAATAACCACGGATGTCAGTTTTTGTTACCTTAGAGAAGGAAATTGGGGATACCGAACAGCCGACAAACACGTGATCCCTTTGACGCGAGGCCCACCTCTGGAAAGATGGGCTTTCGGAGCCTGTATGTGTGTCAACTTCAAGTATTCTTCCAAGGTAGCCCGTGCCCCGGGTTCTTCGAGCTGTCACATGAGCAAGGAACAAACAACACCACAGTCCATCAGCAAGATCGATATCATAACTGTATGGGCATATGAAGCGTCAACGATCCTTGTGAACCCAGTGCAGGTGCACATAACTCAGCAGAAACAATGTCAGAGATATCCCCATTCAATATTCACTCACCATCTAGTCTGTTCAGATTTCTCAACTGTGCTGGTAATCTGTGCTTACTATAATCCCAGGTTCTACGACAACATTTGGGGGTAAACATGAGCGAAAGGATTCAGAGGATTCAGATGGTGGGTTGCTACACGCCATTTCTTGACAAACCATACTCCTTCTCCAACAGACAGTGGATCTGCGGCCACTTTCCGATCACAGACACAGACTCCATCTTCGGAACAAAGCCACGGTACTGGTCAATATTTTGTTGTACAATTCCCTGTAATTAATGCATGGGCCACCTTAACTACAGGTGATGGGTCAGTTCTGGGGCACATTTACAAAGCAATCGCCTCCTTGCATAAAGACCTGAGCCAGGAAATTAATTCAGTGAGGAATGAGATGAGGGTTGAGATGGAGAAGCTTCACACTGAGATAAAGAACCTGAAGGATACCCAGGATAAGATAGCAACTGACGTGTCCTATCTCAGGGGCACCACACATGTCATGACGGCGAGGGTCCTGGAGACCAAAAATGCGGTCAATGAGAGGGACCCCAGTTTTGTTTCTCTTTGTTCATGCAGTAGGTAGCAAGTGGAATAACTTGTCAATCTAGATGTCTATGGGTCTGAAAATAACGATTGGGACCACCCACATTGAACCTGGGAAAGCAACTTCAGATGACGACCCTTCCGAGGAAACCCTTTTTATTTTTCAGAACCGGTTCAAGCACGAAACGGACAGCGAACACAAATAAATGATTGTCTCTAGCATCTTATCAACGCACATAGAAATGTTCTACACTCCCGTTCCAGTCTGAAGCCTACGTCATTTTCAGAGACGCATAGGAGGTCCGAGTCCGACCATTTGATTCTCGGACCGTTCCGGATTTATTGCTCTCGATCTCCCTACTGTGCTATATTCACAAGCCCTCCGGGCACCCCTGGACCCACACGTCGTACTGTCTAGACCTCAATACATGATTCTAAACGGCCTTGGATGAACATCGGTCGGGGTAGCCCTGACTCGGACGAGAGCTTTCACAGGCTCGAAACTGCTATCTTACAATGCTGCCTTACTACCTACCCCTACTCGTACTACTGTACATTGTTGCTCGAGCATGTCGGTAGTCCGGCCCGGGTCCCAATCCTCGGAGAGGGGTGCCAGACGAACCGTCGCGGACGAGCAAGCAGATGAGACAGCCCGAGTCTTCATACATAGACATAGGACTATGGCTTTCGGCCATAGTCCTGCACAAATCATGTTACGTACAGTTCAGTATCGCCGGAAGTGACATTCCGACTCGGATTCCAGTGCGTTTCAAGTTGCGGGATGAACAGACATTACCAAGCGCATTCAACACGAGTGGTTCAATTATAGCCCGTTCAGAATGACGAACGACGCAACGACGGGAAAAATGACACGACGACGTGACCACTGCCAGTGCGTTGCCCTTGTCCGAGGGACAACACAACACGCACACTGGCAATATCAATGGTGCGTGTTGTGCAGTTGCTTCTGCACGTCTGAGTGACGGGTTAACTTGGATACACGGGTACTACGGGTATGATAATGGGCAGGTACTACTGACTCTGACATGATGTCACATTTACATAAGTAGGCAATGTATTCCAGGGTAATGCAATGTTGTCTTTCTTGGCGTTGATTACTATGTCGTTTTCCCTACGGTCCAGGAATACTAGCTATGCATGTCCATGTCATATGCCACCCGGTGCAGACTCCCTCGTCGTGCGCCCACGTCCGCCGGCGCACTCCTCCATCAGGAAAATTTTTAGGTGTAGATATTCCTAGGTAAACATGATCATAAAATTATCAGCCTGGTATCTTGAGCTATATAGATACAATGCCTTGTCACTCCATAACTGTGATGTTAGATGATAGACAATGTATTACAACTGCTGGTAGACATGTTGAATCATTGTCTGTCTAAAATGGGTCTGATTTCACTAGACAATGGCTATATAATAGATGTAAAATAATGTCAAGGGATAATCATTGTCATAGCATAAATCTTACATTTGATTAGGCACTATAATTCTTGATCAAATAGTATTCATAACTATGATCAACTATCTTCAATGATCATTTATACCATTCCGCCTCTGCATTGATCATCTTCTACCATAATTGTACATGATTGTCATGCATATCATGCATGTCATTGATTATCATTCTACTGAGCATCAGGAAAAAATTTAGGTGTAGATATTCCTAGGTAAACATGATCATAAAATTATCAGCCTGTTATCTTGAGCTATATAGATACAATGCCTTGTCACTTCATAATTGTGATGTTAGATGATAGACAATGTATTACAACTGCTGGTAGACATGTTTAATCATTGTCTGTCTAAAATGAGTCTGATTTCACTAGACAATGGCTATATAATAGATGTAAAACAATGTCCAGGGATAATCATTGTCATAGCATAAATCTTACATTTGATAAGGCACTATAATTCTTGATCAAATAGTATTCATAACTATGATCAACTATCTTCAATGATCATTTATAATGCATATCATGCATGTCATCGATTATCATTCTACTAGATGCACAGCCAAACTCACTGTTCAACTGATGTATTTACTCTGATGAATCAGAAATCTGTAAGCTCAAAGTAGTCCTATTATTGGCTAAAAAGCCTGAGGACAACACCCTCCCCTTGGACAAATGCACAAGCATTAATCTACATATAATATTGTTCCCTTCGAGTCAGAACCCTGTAGTACAGTACAGTCTGTATCATCTCATTTGATTTGTCCAAACTGTCCCCATCAACGACACTGCGGGTGGATACACCCACTTGATGTCCTTGGCCATGTTCGTGATCGTGTGCAGTACCTGAAAGTTCGACCACAGCAGATTCCGAACCCCCAAATTGCATGACTCTCGTGTGTCTTGTATCAACCCTTCCTGCGGTCCAGCTTACCCTTCATTGGCGAAATTGAGATTGTCGAGCATGTATTGGGGTCCAGACAGTATGGCGTGTGGGTCCAGGGTGCCCGGAGGGCTATGAAATCAATCTCTCATCAAGCCTCGACTTCGGCCTTCATTCTGGAACCACCGCGGTCTCCACACCCTTTTCTCCGGAACTGTCACGAACCCGGCTGCGTCCCTCCTGCTTTCGGACAGGGGCAGGCCCAGTGTTGGTACCGGCGGGCGACCCAGCGGAAAAAGGTGACCCAGGCTTCCACTCCATGCTCCTTCTCAGCCATACGTTGACGCCACGCGCCGCCTCCGATCCTCGGTGGATCCCGCATACGTTGCAGTCGCACTGATAGGCGACGGCGCCGGACTTTGTGAATGTGGAGGTGCGAGGCCGCCCGTAGTCATGCTCGTAGTAGAAGCAGTCGTGGGTGCGGAAGCATCACCGGCAGAATAAGTTTGCCACCCCCCTCGGGCTTCGGCACGCGGAAGCTCAGGACCCACCTGGTGAGGATGCCATTGCGATCGGCGTTGCGCAACGCGAGTCCAACGCCATCCCTGGGTCCTGTTTCGGTGATTACACCCGTGGTGCGGAATACGATGATGGCGACGGGGACGGTCATTCCGCGGGGTGGTGCTGCGAGGCCGGGAGGTGTGGAAGCAGACGAGCGAAGCCGAGGTCGGAGGCCGTGGAGGGATTCGGCGTCAGTGTCGTCGTATGCGACTGGGAGGGATAGTTTCGACGATGAGGTGCCGTCGCCGTCTGGCTTACGATCGCGGTCCCCGGAGCCTTTGTTTGTGATTCCGCCGCCGCCTGTCGACCGTCTGGCGGTGCGGACTGCTGCGATAACGACTGGGAACGGGCACGCTAATCCCAACGCGACAGAGTCGTCGGTACCCCCTTCGTCGACCGTGTCTACGGAGGCAGATGCCACGGCCGCTGTTGGTACGGTCAAGGTGCGACGCAAGAGTGTGCGGATGAGTCTACAGCCCATGTTTTCGCCGACGCCGCCTGCGATGTTTGACGAAGACTAGGAGGACGAGGAGGGGAGTGCGCCGTGGAGTCGGGCGTTTTCGATGAAAGAGGAAGGGGACCCGCTCGAGCGAGGAGGCATGGTGGTGATGGTAAAAAGCTCGAGTCCGAACACGAGCTCCAATATGCTTCTCTAACTCTTCCACTGCGCTACCCCAAGCATCTACACCCTCCGAACGAATGCGTCCGTGAACACCTGCAGAGTCGTCGAATAATCCCAGGATAGCATATACGCAAGACAGTAAACGCCCACCTGAATGACACCTGGAGACGGACAGAAAGCTTGTTCATCTCTATGAAATTGATGAACATGAACACGATCGAGTCTTGGAAGGTCCCTTGGGGACTAGGCGGGGGCGAGGCTAGGTCAGCAAACGGACCAGACGGCGCGGGATAGACTCACCCGGATTCGGTCCCGACGGGCAGGTAATCACGTTTTCCTTGACTGGTGCGTCAGGGATAGATATTGATACGAAGCCGAAACAGACGATAACCACCTTCATCACCACTACCACCACGGCAGTTCGCCGGAATCAGCCTCAGGATGATCGCGCCCTGCAATATCGGAGCCGCCATCGACATCCGCGTCCTTATCGACTGGTACTTTTTTGCGTTTGATTGAGGGGAGTGGGGGAGGGAGGTGGGGGAAGCGGGACCGAGGCATTGCAGGTCATCACGGCGTACCTGAGACCGAGCGCGATGCACTTGGGGGAGACACGCGTAGCAGCATCGGGACGGCGAGCGCGTAAGGGCGGGGGTTGGCGGGAAGGGTGGTGTTCGGGTGTAATGTGCATGTCCGTGAGCGGATTGCACTGGTCGTGGCGATGCATCTGCATATGCGGGTCAGCACGAGTCACAGCAGTCATGATGGACAATAATGGTGGATTCCACCTCGCTCTGCGGTGTCACCGGCACCTAGTTCGACAGCGCAAGGAGAGCACAACATACCTTTAGCACACAGCATATTCAGGCTTCCGAGCAGTCATAGGTGATATATCCACGAGATGGGGTGACGAGATGGTGTTGGGTGCGACGGTAATTCAGCTACGATGGGTTCTGCAGATACGGGGAATGGAAGACCACTCGTGGGTGGAGAAGGAAAAGATGATGTGCACATCATGCCACTGGACTAATTCTTACATATCTGCGAGATGGTGTCTGGATTATGTGTGTGCGTCGTATAGGTAGTTTGAGCAATGTCCGAGGGCGTCAAAAATGTCTAGCGACGTACGTGATCAGAAAACTCGACAAAGGTGGACGCGTGTACATGCAGAACTCATAAAATTGCCTTGAAGAAACTGACGAAGTGCGCAGTTCGGCGAGCATGAGACTGGCGCTCTTGAACGCGTCCATGAGTGCAACTACCCATCCACGCACGAACATATCAGCATCCGATCTGGTCATCTGAGAGATCAAAAACCACTCACGGTCTGACACGTCCTCAGACAGTCCCTCAGGACATCACCTGGGTCTTCGACACGATGGATCATTAAAACAGTCCGAATCGCTGCCTCGACACAATCAGGCTCTGGCTTCTGGGTATAAAAGACTTCAACGGGGTGCGTGCGGCCAGGGACTTTGAACGATGGTGCTTGAGAACCTTCTTTGATACCAAAGTATTTCTGAAACTTGAGTGCGTCGAGAGTAGCAGAGGTCGTGACGTCTCTTGGCGAGCGACTTCAAAAGGCCCATCAGAATATCGGTTGCCAAGGTTCGTTCGTGGGCCTTGTCGAGGATGATAGTCGAATACCGCTTGGGTTCCGGGTCGTTCATGGCTTCGAAGAAGCATACCGTCCGTCATATATTTGAGAAACGTGATGCCGGGCTCGGTCATGTCTTCGAAACGTATCGAATAACCAACTTCTCGCCCAAGTTGTACTATGTTGTGGTGGTGGTATGGCAAACATGAGCAAGTACGATCATCTGGAATAAAGATCAATAACACACCGTCCATCTCGTCGGCGACGCGCTTGGCCACAGAGATGGCAGCAACACGTCGTGGTTGCGTACACGCAACAATTTTTCTCCTGCTGTGGGGGAGGTCCGAGTACGCGACAAATTGTGGTATTCTATTGACGAAAAGAGACCGGTCTGTAAGTTCGCGATGTTAAAAAGATAGACTAGAAAGAGTCTCTCTCGGCTGCCAACTTACTGTACAGTCTTGCCCGATCCAGCCTCGCCAATCATGACGATGATCTGGTTGGCGTTGAACTGCAAACATGTCAGCACGTTTGAAACGTACACAAAGTCGCACTGGAACGATGATTCAGAGATAGAGATTGACGCACCATCTTGTAGAATTTGTCCATTTGCGCATAGACCGGGAGCTTCTTGCCTGCCTCCAGTATTTTCTTGAACTGGGCTGAATGAGGGAGTCCCTCGCCATGTTCTACCAGGCCAACGGTGGTCCTCGCGCTCAGTCCACCAGCATCAGTGTCGGCAATGTTCCCGTCCCTCGTCCGCGTCGCGAACAGCCGTCGGTAAGGTACCGCCATCGACGTGGCCATCCTCAGCGGCCAGCGCGTCTCTGTAAGACGGGCTTTGCGCGTCTACACGAGGAGCGTGTCGAGCAAGAGAAGGGCGTGGGGCTGTGCATCGGACACGTCGGGTGGTAGAGGCGACGAGCGCCTCGTCTTGTTTCTCCTGCGAGAGACTGGTGTGCTTCGAGGTTGCGAGGGTTGATGTGGAGGTCATGGGAGAGGAAAGCGGCGCACGCGCTCAAGGCAGCAGGTCAATGCTACCAAAAAGAAGTCAATATTGGATGGAGTGGATCGGAAAAACCAGACGTACCATAGATCGTACTGTGGATTCATCCATATTTCCACCGTGCAAAGATCCCGCGAATGATGTTGCCCTTGATCTTGGGCTTCGTCGACTCATCTTCGTCCTGTGGATTTTCCCTTGACTCTTGAGTTGGATCTGAAGGAGATTGATCGCAGATTGGTAGTTTGCGAGGGTAGCGTGCGGGTCGTGTGAGCCGCTGGTCGTTGTCAATGTACGAGTGTGAGAAATTTCTCAAAGTGACACAACTCAGCGCGTTCAAGTTAAGAGCTACTGCAGTGTGTCAAGTCTATACCTCAGTTGTAATCTAAATTATTTACATCTAGAGACTATTAATATCAAGTCTGTCTAACCCCGATCATTCAGCAAGGTCAATAGACCTACTGTTCATGAGGGCCCTCCTCTGACGAATTCTCGCCAAGGCACTATCCTTTGACGGCAAGGTCGTTACATCAGAGGACGTTGGGAAAATCTGCCTGCGGAATAGTTAGACTATATTATATTGATCAACAGGCACGCTTACCTATTCCACCAGGTTAAGAGTTGCTCTACCTCTTCCCGCTCATCTACGTCATCCAGGAGCTCAAGGATGCTATTGTAAAAGCGTTCTGAATCAGTGGCGAGGTCGGTGCGAGAAAACACCTGTGCAGATGTCAACGCAAAACGAGCCTATCAAAATACGGTTGACTGTTCGGCAAACGGAAATAGCAGGAAGCTTACCTGAGTGGAGACATACGCAATCGATGCTCTCGTCACAATGCGCATCCCATGAATACGAGCGTTGCTGGATCTCGTTGCCTTCGGCTCGTCGAAATCAACGGAGCTTGGGGACGTGAAGATGTGTTTGAATGCCTAGCAAATCCTCAATCCGTCTGTATTTGAGAGAGAATTTCAGAAAAGCTCACAGCAACTAAGATTCCGCTGCGCAGCAAGCCGTTCCAGGGATCTTCTGAATCATACGAGTAGTTAGCATATAGAAAGATTGGCCACTGATCGCCTGCAACATGGATTTGTCCATTGCGCAATTTTTCCTTGATTCTGCGGCGGGTTTAGCACTTGTGTGGAATGTATTGGCGAAATCAGAGCGCTCACTCGGCATTGGTCCAGTCGAAACCGGCAGGACAAAGCAGCGCTCCCGTCCGCTCATGGTGAAATCCGCGACAAGCCTTGGCGTTGCGCGGGATATGAGGGTTAAGAGTCTGACCTTTCGGCGTGATCCAGTCTACAATGGCCACCTTCATTCCCTTCGTGTCATCGGCCCTAGCACTGTTAATTCCTTTCTGGATCTATGAAATAATCAGACAAATTCCACAGTTTAAGATGCCACAGCTTACCAATTCCCCAATTGCGATGACATCCTCCTCCGACGAACGCATGAGACGTTCTTCGAGTGACGGTACCAGTTTCAACAGGTTCTGGAACACGGCAAATTCCTTCCGCTCGCTGTGGAAGATGAGACCCCCGACAATGGCAATACTAAGTACTTACGATGCTGGAAAAGTCTCCAGCTCTGTCTCACCCAGTTCGCCCAAAATGGCGATGCCGTTGGCTAACAGTGTCTGAACACTGCAAAAGGTATGAATGGTACGCCCGAAGTGTCGTCCGTGGTGCACCAAGGGATCCGGTGCAGTTCTGCAGTGGTGGTCAGCATCGAATATACAGCGAACAGCAGTGTTGCTAGCGTACGGTCGTTTCCTAGGCCCCATTTGCAGGGCGTTTGACCTTGCGCGCTTCTGCCCGGGTGATGAATGTTCGTCGCCTGCAGAAGTGTTATTGCTGGCGATAGACATGAAAGAAAGTGAAGAATGGAGGCGAAGGACGAACCTAATGATCACACTCCCGAGGTGCCTTTAAATACCTTCGTAGAGGCGTGACATGGATGTCACCCCAGGACGTAAGTGACCAGCTTGATAAAGAATCTAACATAAGTATAATTTAGTCCCGGTCACACCGGTCAGTAGCCCGTCACGTGCTTCTCTAATTCCCACCGGGGGAAGAACTCACATGAGGGATACAAATCATGGTGAAGCGATGGCCTCAGAGGCGCGGAAGAAATGCTTCCCCTGGTACATCAGCATTGACGATTTCAAGGCCACTCTGGGTCCTCAATTACCTTCTTAATCAATTTGCAGGCGACGCGCAGTGACCGTCACTTCCTCCTGCTGGTCTTGTTCTTCGACATTACCGCCTACCTTTCGAGGCGTCTACGACCCATACATCCACTTTACCGACTGCTGTAACACGATGGAGTCCTCATTGTTGGGGTCGAACGGCGTTGCCTCAGAAGAGATCCTTGAAGAGAGGGTTGATTGGTACGGCGCCCTCAGCAGCGCAGGCACGGGCGTTGAAAAAGGAACTTGGCAACGGCATACGTGTTGTGCAAAATTTGCTGCATCCACGTCGTAACTGTGATCAACAAAGAACTCAGTGTAAACCAAGTGGAAATAGACTTTGAAGCCGACTTAAACTCTGCGCGTCAAGTAGTAGAGACAAATTGATCACCGGTATTTAAAATCGTCACCGCCGAGGTGAGTGGCAAGCGGTTGCAAGGTTCTTGAGGAAACCATCATGGTCAAAGGAAAGCAGAGAGACCGTACCACCACCTAGGTCATAGACAGTCGTTTGAAATGTCTCGAGCCCAATTGGGACGCCACCGATACGATGAGTGTCGTCGAGCTGGGTGAGACATACTATCGACTATATTAGATTACCACGGATCTCGTTTGTGTTTCATTCAAGTGTGGATGCGGATTGCTTCTTGATCATACCCTTTCGGAGTGATTCCCAGATGCGGCTGCGGATCACCTCTCAATCGGTAGTGTGTAAATAGTAAAGCACGTACCACTGTGTCAACCATGCGTTCGGCTTTGCGCGTGGCGCGTTGGCGTCCGCAGGTTGGCAAACCATTCTTGATCAACTATAAGGTGAATTTTTCATCGGGATCAGTACGAGTTTATGTAGCGCAAAATGCTTCGAGTGGGCATTCCGACTCATCTTCTCTTGCGCTGCGGCGCTTCGCAACGCTGGCAGCGATATGAAGGACCGGAATACACGTTAAAATCTTCCTCACAGGTGACAATGGAAAAAAACGTCAGCGCAAACCTCTCAACTAAAGGACGGTGGGACGATATTGCTGTTACTTTACTTTGGAGTTGGTGAGTTGGAACCAGCCTTGGGCTTCAGTGAGGCGGCCGCCGATCACAAAAACTTGCAGAATTCCGAATTTCGGATATCTCTCGAGAAGGTTGATGTGATCATGTGATCTCAAACTCGTGACTGGGCAGCACCGCCATGCGATGGGCTCCGTGAAAAACTCACGTGTTTTTATGTGACAACCCCTGTTTTTGACACGTTAAAAACTAGTTAGGTTCTGGCCCGGGACAAGGGTACCAGCCTCGGGCGGAAACCCTACTTGATCTTTAGCAGGTTATATTTAAAATTAAATCCGTATTGTAACGCGTAATCAAGGTGTAGTGAGCGCATTTAAGAGTGAGCAAAAGCCCGGAGGGCTTTTCCAGTCCGACGGTGGGTTCGTCAGCGAGCTACTTGCTGACATTGGGAAACGACCGAATATGTTAGCATATGTAAAGACTTGGGAACCCTACTAATTTAAACGTTCAACAAAAACGCGCGCGCGGTCTGAAAAGGAAAGAGGAAGTAGTAAAAACAACGCAAAAGAAGCAGTCGAGTGTGAGTCGTTCGAGGCGTTGGAGTCCCGTCGCGAGTTCGTCCAGACGGGCAACTTGCTTCAGGATGCTCCGACTAATCGAGGCTGACATGGACATGCCATACATAACTGTCTACTTCAGCATCTTTCCGTTGCGTGCAGATGCCTCTAACGCACCTCACCAACCCCGTCGTCCACTTCACACTATCGGATCCCTCCGTCTTCTGGTTCCTGAACACCGTGACCGCCAATGTATACGCTACAGCAGACCACAGCGATATTTCCGCAATGTTTCTGCCTGGACTGTGTGCACCGCATCAGAAACACGAACGGCACGAACGGCCAATAACGCACCAGATTCGACGACCGAATCCAAATACCCAGGGGAGCTTGTCGTCGTTTAGCGTACCGTCCTCCCGCAAAAATCGCTCGGGCATAAACATTTCAGACTTGCCTTCGTTCCGCAACATCGTCCTGCACGTGTGTTCCGTATTCATCGTACGTGTATGCTCGACGTCCGACTTTGATGCCTTCGATAGACATCGTCTTCGGTGGGGGCATGTGGAAGACCTAGAACATGTCAACGGAATCCAAGTGTAGACAGTCGAAATGAGCACACCTATAGGCGGAACAGGGATGTCATCTCATCGTCTCGCGCAATAGAGCCTCCACGGCAACGATGCCCGGTCGTCGAAGTCGGGCAGTCGCTCCCGCCCGACGACGTGGTCAATGTGACACAGCCCGTGCACGATGCTGAACACCCAGATTGGGTGGTCGATCATGAGATAGACAAATATGACAATCGTTGCGCTCGTCTGCTCGAAAGTCAGGCCATGACCAATCAAAGGACAAGTAAGAC
>JBBPOM010000835.1:0-17311 GCA_038091455.1 Leccinum uliginosum | reverse complement strand
TCATGGCGTCGGCCTTGTCGTTTCGTCTATTCTCGAGGTCTCGTTGGATTTCGCGAAGGCGTGCCAGGGCGTCTTCTTTCTCGGAAACGGTATCGTCGAAATTGGTTTGCAGTATACGGTGATCCTCCAAGAGGACCTGGTAGACTTTCTCGATGGTCTCTTTCTCCGCCAGGACGTGGCTACGTTCAGACTGTATCTGGTAGTAGTGATCGTCTCTGTCCAGTTTTCGTGACGTGATTTGCAGACGTCGGGAAAAAAGGACTCACTCCGTCATGACTTCTCCACCAATTCCATGGTCACCTTGGGATGAGTTGATCTTCACCATGTTCGAAGCGAATAGTTCATACAGAACGTAACGCAACGCGCTACATCCCTACCCTGAGAACTTACCTGTTCGATAGCTTTCATTAACTGATGTTGGGCGCTCTCGTTCAATTTCTGGATCTTTTCGATGATCCCCTTGTTCTTTTCAGATTGCACCGCAATCGCTATCGTCATCCGGCAGAGAACAAGTGTCGCGCCAACATTGTTGTCTTTGGCGATGCCCTGGAGACCGGGCACCTCGAGGCCCTCGGTGATCGGCTTTTGAAGTACGTCGGTGAAGTATTGGGTGAGCAGACGGTAGAGCCGCTTGAGGGCGCTGAAACGGACCCAGTTGTCGGAAAGCTGGGTCCGAGGCCAAAGGCAAACGACCTATCAAAATAGTTAAGATAAGAAACCAGTCTTTGATAGGCACTCGAGGTACTTACATGACAAAGGTGGTTATTGCGACGCTCGAAAGGGCGACCCATCCAGAATTAAGGCCATAACCCACGGCTAGGTGGGAGAGGAGTGCTCCGACAACCGACCAGCGAATCAGTTGCTTTCTACCGACACGCTAGAATAATACATCAGCGGGAAGCAAGTTCAATTCAACAAGGCGTGTACCTCAATCAAGAATATCGGGGGAAAAGTCATGAAGAAATTGACGACCGTGATTCCCAGTGACACGTATGCCGCGAACTCCGGAAGTGATTTCGAAAGAATATTGTTACTATAATACAAAACTAGTGTTTTGATGGGCATATCAGGTGCAGGTGTGCTGGGTGAGTAACTTACTTGCATTGATCCCTGCGGTTAAGTTGTAAGAAAGCCTAAAGAGGGTGGGGTAGCTCCATACCAGATATTTGTTGGATTGCCATCGCAAATACAATGGTGAGGAGCGGTCTTCGGAGCTCCGGAGAAGTGAGAAGTTCGGGTATGCCAGTGGTAACTGCCGCAGATTGTTTTGCAGGAGGGACATCAACCTCGTTGTCTGACGAAAGGAGCGGTTCCTCGCCCGTTTGCTCGGCTAAGCAGTGAGGTGAGCATAAATTGAGAGAACTATACAGAACTTACGGTCTGGACGAGCATCTCCGAGCTGGTGACCCCACAGAGACTGAATGGCAGCTTTGCGCTCAGCGGATAGACCAATCCGATCAAGGTAAGCAGGCGACTCTACAATGATCGGAGAGAGGAGATACTGCAGTGTTGATAGTGCGGACGAAATGAGGAGGACAATACGCCATTGTGTGGGAGTGGCCAAGCCAAAACCCATGGTCTGTGTTACCATGATCCCAACGACGATGGCCAATTGGGTCAGTACGCCTGTGTTTAATCATGCAGCGTTGGAGAGGACAAGCGCAAGAGGATATTTACCTAGACTCCCTTTGATTTTGGGTGGAGCAATCTCGGAAAGATAGATAGGGCCAACACATATGCCAATTCCCGCAGCTACACCAACGAGGATTCTGGGCAACAGTGTTGTCCAAATACGTATTGTTGAAATCGAGAAAAAACACGAACCTTCATAGGCCATTGGGGCAACCGAGGGGGCGAGACCAGACATTGCTGCACCAACAGCGTTGAACACGGCGCTCAAACGGCTTGCGCCTTTCCGACCGTAACGGTCCATGGCGAGGTCAGCAAAGAGACTGCCGAACAGGCCGCCAACAGTGAACAAGGAGGTGACCAGTGAGAAGGTAGCGTCGGACATCGGGATGCATGTGGGTAGTCCATAGTAGGCTTGTGGACTGCCTGAAGCTGGTTGAGGGCGGAAATGTGGTAGCCCTGTCAGGAAAGATTCAATAATGATCGATGGGAAATGAAAGGAGAAAAACTCACCTGGAATGGAAGGATTGAACGAGGATCCAGAGAAGGACTAAGGAACCGTACGGTGTGAGTGACGTGGTCATCGAAGCTAACCTAGTGGCTGTGATGACTATGTACGTACGTTAACGTTAGTTTGCTTGAAACCAGCTCTCACACAAGCTAAAACTTGCCATCAGGCAAACTTAGTTGTGCTTAGTGCTACATATATGAAGTACACTACTCTGGCGGAATGCAGTAGCGAGGCGACACAGAAAATCCCATCAAACACTGTATCTCTATGAATCCTCCTTCGAATTCATTGACGCCGATAGATAGTACGTCACGTATGTCAACGTGGACCTCTGGCTAGATTTTCACTGCGCCCCGGTGGTATGTTTCGAATCGGCAGATGTTGAGTATGCGTTCGACGTTTGCCGCAGCGTAGCTGATGGGCCCTGTGATGCCCTGGATGCAGGTTTGAACAACTTCATCGGATCAAACCCGGACAGGAACTTATAAAGCACATGCATTGGCAGACATAGTGGCTTAGTTGAGATGCTCGGAGTGGCTGGACGATCCTTACGCCTAGGATATGTCAACACCTAGGCTAGGTGCCAGTCCAAGTTTTGGTGAACCAAGTGATTCCATTCCGATGTCAGTTTTGATGACATGACATGTCTTGAGGATGATGCTGCGAGTTCAGAAGAATTCAGGCATTTTAGTGCCAACGATACTTCCCATCAAGCGAATTCTACATCACGTTCTCTGCACTTCAGGGAACGGTTACACGATTTTTTGTGTATATCTGAAGGGTGATTGGTTTTGGTCAGCTCGTTGCTCGTGATGATTACTAAAATCTGTGTAGTTGTTCTGGACCCTTCACTTCTTTTTTCATGCATGTTATTCTGTGCAAGGATTACATGGAACAAAACACCAGACGTAGCATCACGGAGCGTCCTGTGGAAAATATTCAACTCCACCGGGTCACACCTGAAATAAATTGTCCGATGGAATCCCGGATACCAGAGCATCGAGGACTAGTGGCGCGTATCTCGTACGCTTCAGGGACGAGTTCTTCGAGGTGCTGCAAATAGATTATGTATATCTGGCAAAAAGGCACACAAGCTTCTTGCTTACCTTGATGCGACGCTCCGGAAGAGGATGTGTTCGGAGAAACTCGAGTGTAAAGATACCGCCGCTTTCGCTGGCTCTTGCTAAGCGCGCGTGCATCCTGCAAACAGACGTGAGCAGACTTCAATAGTAAGCATCGGGGATACAACTCACTCCACCGCTGACCGAGGATCGTAACACGCTTTCGCAGCTATACGCATGCCGAGTGTGTCAGCTGTTGTTGCCGGTCAGTTGGGAATTGTGTACTATACATTAGAAAGATCATCCTTCTTACCTTCCAATTCTTGAGTTCTTGAATTCGGCAATTTGAACAAGAGATAGTTCAACATCCTAGCAATACCAAAATCGATGCCAGCTGCTTGAAACAATATTGCCAACAATATGAGTATCTTGGAAGATGAATAACGTTCAGATGCATGGCGTGCGACTGCAGACCGATTAGTATTGTTCACGGGGACATGAAGAACGTAGTACCAGCGTGCCCTATTTCTGGACCAAGGTTCGAGATCGGTTCTTGGAAAAAGAGAAGCGAAAGTACGCACCATGACCGACGACAGCTGCCAACCCTGCTTCATCCCTGCAAACTGGCAGAATTCCGGTGAAAACGACGATGGTACCTTGAATGAAGTGGTATTCAGAGAGAGAGTGTGTGTTCTCATTTGAATTACAGACCGAAACTCGCCAAAGCGTTGACTATCTTGGGGTCGTTGACGACAAGACGGTCTCGAAATGCGTCTCTGAGTGCGCTTCGCGCTCGCATTCGTAGATCGCTGCCGTGACAAACTCTACGGTCTCCGTCTTGCATTTTCCCGCAAAAGTAGAACGACTTCGTAAGCCTGTATAACCTGACGTCATGTTCTCTTTTTCGGAAACATACCTCCTACTATAGCCTCTCCGTATTCCTGGGTTCCTGGACAACGAGAACGAGGATGAAGTTGACGTGAAGCTACTGTAAGCGTACGAACCGTCTTGCGAATCGCCTAGAAAAGAATTGGATACGGTACACCGATAGGAAAGCGTCGAAGGTACAATCTGTGTATTTTGCCCCTGTTTGGAGCCACCGGACGTGAATTCGAAGGCCGTCTCGTCGGTTACGATACCAGTTGTGGTCCGGCGCACGTCAGATAATGAGGCAGAAGAGTCCGACAAGGTGGAAAATGAATCTGATGCTGTGCGAGGCTCGCTCGACGACGTCCTTGAACCCAGGGAGAAAAGGTTGTCGTCCGAGACATCTGACAAGGGACGCCTTGGTTTGACCATGACACGAACTTCTCCATCGAGCCCTGGACCACTAGGCACGGTCACAGGCGACCGTTGCACAAAATTATACCACTAACAAGACTGAAGCTGGAATTGGAACCGGACTTCGCATTCCTTGCGTGACTGTGGAGGTGGACTCTTCATCAAGATCAGTCGGCAGGACGAACACAGTCGACGCCGAACCAGGACCAGAACCAGAAGCGCTGGTGGTACTTGTCCCGAAGAGGATCTTTCTAGTGGAGCCCGCAGGAGAGCCGAGTTGCGAACGGCTTGGGAATGTAACGAATGATTCAGGGCTTCCCTGCGAGAGACATTAACAAGACCCTCCATAAAATAGAATATATATAACGCACCAGATGACACCAACCATCTCTCTCCCTCTCTGGCACTCTCTGCGGCAAACCGTTCAACGCCGTCGCTGTAAAGGAGCTGTAAAACATAGGACATCCATCAAAGGAGGGTAACTACCCTCGGCGACCTGTGCATGAGCGGCGATCGTTCCGGTCCGAATTGAATTGCTGAACCTTGTCGTTCCGCGAGGCTTGTCTACGAAGGCCAAAAACATTTTCCGCCTTCACTATCGGCGAAACGGATGACGGTGGACGACTAGGAAGGTTTCTTCAGCACTGGTGTGCACTCCTTCCATGCTGCGACAATGTTGCGAACCGAATTCAGAGGGGAGCGCGGAGATGTCTACGGTCGACGTAAGCACGAAACGGTCAAAGAAATGGCAGATGCGGCTCATCGTGTTCCTTGCTTCGGTAAAGGTATTGAAAAACGTGCTTGCGAAATCACTCAGCCTCAGCTGTATGCCACTCCTGCTGGTCGTGGCCAATAATTAATCCCCTGGCGGGCGGTGCCAAGAGAGAGACCGACGACAACGCGTCTGAAGATACCTGTAAGAGACGGTCAACCAGTCTTGCTCTTTGCCAGAGATGACCGAGAACCATAGGATTCCAGTAGATGGACTCGGAGTCCCATAGCCAGATGTGGTGTCATCATAACCTGTCACACTGTGGGGGCGAGCGAGTGCGCGATTCCTCTTTCAGAGATAGAGTTGATTCGCCGGGGATGCGGCCGCGACGTGGGGTTCGTGGGGAAGACCCCGGGTTGTAACAATCAGTCACGCGTCACGGTTGAAAGCTTCGGAGTCGCTTACGTGGCTTCACATAACTTGCTAAACGTTGCTACCTCGAGGACGTCCTCACTGAACAATCCCTGCGCCGATCTGGAAAGCAGCTGTGTAACGTAACACAGCCGAGTGAGATTCTCTTCGTTTTCCAAGCTCTAATTGAATCAATCGATAAGCCCCAAGCAGGGTCCTTGAGCTCTAGTATGCCGTATTTTCGTAAAAGCTCATGCCTGGCAGTGCTGCTCATTCAAATCAGCAGGATGTAGCCGAGTTATAACTCGGCAAAATCAACGAAAACGTAATGGTACAGTTTTTGACCCCCCGATTGTCCAATCGGAGACCTCGTGGACGAATGTGAAAGATACCTCAAGCGATAACGTTACAGTACAAGCCAAGTTAGTACTTGCTGATAAGTTGAGCGTGTACTTTGAAAAATCTGATTCGAAACCCTGGCGTTTCTGGAAGACTCTGATATCATATTGACAGCGGGGTTTATAGTGAAAATTCACACTGTCAGCGCGCTGAGCTTACGGCGGCATACCTGCCAAGTCTCAGAACTTGAATTCTCAGACTCTGAGAGAGAGTTTGAGAGAGTCTCTGACAGAGGCCTGAGTCAAACTTCATGAATGCGGACTCGGATTGCGGCACACATACGGGTGAGGTCGAACGCGTAACTCGGCAAAATCAACGAAAACGTAATGGTACAGTTTTTGACCCCCCGATTGTCCAATCGGAGACCTCGTGGACGAATGTGAAAGGGCCAAGGTTACAACTGATGGGCTCGGATCGTGTTTTTCCTTTCATAGATAGGCTGATCGATGGTACTTACTTCAATTTGAAGCCTGTTATGCCGTTATCGCTGAAGGCACTTCCCTCACGGCCCATCATCCAATCACAACCCTTGAATCCGAGCCAGAAAAAGGAATTAAGGGTCCTAAGGGTCTTCTCACGAATGTCAGTGAGTTTGACTCCGAATATCGCGCCCAGTTTTTTGCTGATAAGTTAGATCGCCGTGTCACTGATCGGACGGCGTGACGAGTTGAATCAGATTTACTAATAGCGTTCAATTGGGCTTCTGATTTTACTACCCTCCATCTTTTTCTCTCTCCCCTCACGATGACCACTGATCAACATATGTCGTCTCCACTCATCGTCCACTCTCCTTCAGCTTTTGATGCCGCCTTCGCGGACTTCACAGATGATCACGAACACTGGCGAAACACGCCAATCATTACAGCTTCCGGCGCGATGCGGCTTGCACTGCTATCCAACGCAACTGAAGCACCTCTCCCGGCGGGCCCGATCCACTTGACCCCCTCCCCACTTCCCGACTTATCCGAACTCACAAACCTTGCAGTCGAGCGCACTGGCTGGTATGTCGATATCGCTAGCCTCGATGACTATGATCCTCCGTCACCCTTGACGGATCCGATGTCAACATCCTCGGCAAGTCCCCCTGTTTTCAGTCGGAGTACTATAGAACCCTCGCAACTCCAGCATATTCCCGTCCCGATCCACCATCCTGGCACTCCTTTCCTCTATTACACTCTCGAAGCAGTCAACGCCAAATTTTGGGCTCTCCTCGTTCTCGATATCCGTAATTGTTTGTGGGCACGGATGTCCCACAAGATTTCTGGACGTGAGCCGTCGAAGACGTTGTTTTCGGAAGTTTACCAAGAGGCGATCGACCGCCAAATTGCGCTCTCGGACGATGCCTGGGAACATGGTGCATATTTTCTCGTCCTTTTCTTTCGTTCTTAGCTAACTTGTCTTTCAAAAGTCACGGTCACCCTAGATGTGCCGGTGCAGATGGACAGCGCGCTGCATCCAAGGGATGCTCTAACGGTTGTCGAGAAGGCTGTGGAAACTACGCCGTTCGACGCGGATTTTATGAGCGCCCTCAAGGCATCGGTACGTTTCATTTCAACTATTACTCAACCACTGTACTCATGTGACTTCAGTTTACAGCAGGATGGGTTCAGTTCCGAACCCACTGCCACAAGCAAGCCGCCACCGTCTGCCTGCCACACACGTTCGCCAACACAGTTGGCCTTCTTCCTGAAAGATCTGAATTCACCCCTCAATACCGTGCAAGATTAAAAGCACTGCTCAAAGATCGATCTAGGGGACTGGGCCTGCTACACCAGAGCCCGTCTCTTGGTGACCAGCCCGTGTCGGGGGTACGAGTTAAATTCCATTTTCATTCATAATTTACATGTTCATCCTAGTTTGCATGGTTCGGAAACACGGCTTTGAAAAATATCGTCCACTCTGCTTTATACGATCCGCTTTACCCCGGCTGGTTCGGTTTTTTACAAGACACGAGGTCCGATGGGCATGGCCCGGGATCAAGCTGGACACCACTCTCTGTTGCTACGCCTCGTCAGCTAGCACAGGTCCTTTCGTGGGTAGGTCTGAGTCACCGCTCTTATCGATTCTTATAATCTGATTTTTTCTGAAGATCGTCGCTTACCTCGAGTATCAGTTGCAGGAGGCTGACAAGCCCACTAATGAACACATTATTGACTATATTCAACGCCCAAGTAACCTCTGCTGTTCTGTGGAGAATATTGGAAAATTGGCAACTCAACTCAGTAATGGTTTTTCTTTCTTGCGTGGAGGTACTGGGGATGCCGTGGAGATGAGTAAGTACAAGGTTTTCATGGACCTGGAGCAGAACATGCATGATTTCAATGTTTGTTCGGCAGCGTTTACGAATTTTCTTTCTCGCCCTGCTCATCTCCCGTATGCTGACAGCGTGGCAGCTTATTATACCTGTTGTCTTGTGAAGTAGAACTACGACTACCATACATCAATACACCCTGATTCGCGTGCGCTACTTGTCCTCTCGTCCGTTCCCCGTCGTCTTCCATTATCACCTTCTTCGTCGCCATTGCTTTGGCGCTCCCGGTCGCGTTGGACCGTTCTCGACCTCGCAAGTTGCAGGCCTGACCTCCTAGTCCGGTTTGGGTCTTGCGTGTACGATCCCGTCGTCGTCCCTACCGCTGTGTGGGCGTTCCACTACATTGTTCTCGGTTCAAGTTTCTGGCGTGTGCAGTGCTTCCTGGGTCGCTGGCTCGCCTCGGATTTCTAGTCGTATGTTTTCCTCCTCCGGGTGCTGCGATCGTTCACGTTCACATTCTAACGCGTTCTGCAGTCTATTCAACGCCCTTTAGCGTGCCTGTCCCCGCTCGGTGGTCCCATCGTGACCTGTACACCGGCATCGCCTCGCACGTCCGAGGTGTACCGAGCCGTCTGTGGTAGTAAGTCCTCCTCACGGTGCAGGATAGATGTATGTCACTATCGTTGCCCTCAGCGGCCCCTGCGCTCTTTCGACACTCTCAATACCCGTCATGCCAGTGACACCCTCCACCCTTTCCACCCTCTCTGCCGTCTTGCCACTCCTCTGGTTTGTCGAGGGCAGAGGTGCGGCCCGGATGACGCAAATTGTCGTCCCTCGGCGGGTCTACAGGTCTCGGCGGTGGTTGCGCTGTCTGGTTCTGGGCTTCTGTGTAACGTGCTCGTCGTGCGGGTGTGTACTTTCGTATACTAGGCTCAGGCTGCAATGCTGATGGCCAATGTTCCGCATCAGACATCGAATGCATTGCGGTCGTTGCAGCGTCTCCGCGACAAACTCTGTTCGGAGTCGGCACCGAGGGCACCGAGACAGATAGCTCCGCCAGGCTAGACGCATACCCGTCAATGACGAAGACAACGCCGGCGTGTTCTGCACTGATTCGAACCATACAACAGGCGTCAAGCTTCAAGGCCCGGGAGGTCCCATTCAATGGCACCCCCTTCGCCACGAGAACCCAGGGCATTCTGATTCTAGAACCTGATCACCGATACCGGCGTCTCCCGGGCCATGCTTGCAAGGGCTACCCGTACATCATCACATACTTCCTCTGCATCTTCTGGTCCAACGCCAGCAGTGCATGGATCCCCTGCACAAACTTGAGGTTCAAACCGCTTCCACTCGTACACCGCCGCACACACCATGTGGTACGTGCGAATCTGCAGAGTACGGTCAATAGAAACAAGACAATAACGAATGGGAACTCACCCCAAATTGGATGCAGGATCTGTGATGGCCTCGTTACACGCCACGAGCACCCTCGCAGACATGGGTGAATGCCAATTTTGCCATGGTTATCAGTTCGCCAGAAGGTAACGCCACTCCACCCACTGACCCTTTCATATCGTCTCCAACCTTTTGCAACTTAGTGACCTGCTTGCCCGCCACACCAACAAGTGCCACGCCAACGAAAAGCCTCCACCCAATCCCACCTCGGGCGGACGCAGAAAGGGTTCAGCCGCTGTTTCGCGCGCGCCCAGTCCGGTCTCCCCTGCAACGGGTCCAACCCTTGCTGTACGTCCTTCCTTTTTCTTTCCTTTCATCCTCTGCATCTCTGAACACCCGCGTCATTATCTCCATCAAGGACGGCAAACAAGGAAGCGTCGGCCGCGCACGCGAGGGAGTTGAGGGAGATGTGGAAGACGTATATGTGTTTGCCGTTAAGCGGGTCCGGGTTGGGAACGACGTTCACGCACGACCACTGGCACATCCAAACAAGCCTGCGATCAATGCGTCCAGGTCCAGTCTCCCCTGCGACGGGTCCAATCCTTGCTGTACGTGCTTTATGCTTCTTTCCTTTCATCGTCTCATCATTTGTCGCCTTCCTTCACGACTATACCACGCTACCCACTGTACTCACAGACCAAATTTCCAATACCCCGTTCTCCTTTAATCCTGCCGCTGTCAATCCTGCTGCTCGCGAGTGGCACCCGACGACACGCCATGACACGACGAATCATGGACAAGCTACTCGAGGGGAACGAGAAGATGCATAGGGCTCAACGCAAGGTCGGTGTTCTGACTAATTCCTGTTTTGTGTATATGCGGGTACTTATCAATTGAGATGTGGTTTTACGCGAGTGCGAAACGCTCGCACTCGGGCCTAATTTCCTTAATTCCGGGTGCTCAGACAATTAGTATTTAAACAGCACCTCGACCAGGTCCCTTCAAGTTTTGCCGCCAACGTAAGTCACGTTTATACGGGAGCACATAGATTTTCTTGGCATACCTTTACATAATGTTTTGTCTTACCAATTGACTAGTAGTGCCGCGAGCCAAACTCCCTCGCCGATCAGATTCCCTTTTGCCACTTCCACACTTCCATGACTATGCCACTGCCAACACGACGACACGCCACAATGCCTTCACTGGCAAGACTCCCGTCGCGGCCCGTTACAACTGCAATAATCGCACCAGGGCTGCCCCGAAGACGACTCCACGAGTCATGTGATGGCGGCCACGAACATGATGCGTCACGGCAACTGCAATGATCGCAACGATCAACAACTTGAAGGCGACGACAATGATGTGACGGATGACGACAACCGCCGCCGTTGAACCGCGAGGGCCCGAGCACAACAATGACGCAGACCGTGACGAGACAGCAACGACAACGACAATACATCAATGATCGGGATGACTGCACTGCAGACGTGTCCCTTGAACAGTGCTTACAATATATTCGGAACATACCCGACTCGGATGACCTGCGCTATTGTGCCGCATCACCCCATCTCGCACCTCTAACATGTCAACGAAATACAAGGCCACACCCACGGGTACAAATGAGCTAGGGAAATGGTGTATCTGTAGTTATGTTGATATAAAGTACTATAGTAGTAGTAACAGTATTCATCAAAGACGAAGTTGAAGCTTGAAGCCTTAGATCTAAGTCGAAATCTAAAGGCAGGCATAAGTAGAGATCCATAAACAAAGGAGTCGAGTCAGAGCCAAATCGAAATCAAAGCCCAAGTCCAGAGCAAAGCATCAAAGTTGAAGCCGAAGTCGAGGCCAAAACTAAGCCGAAGAATCGAAGCGGATTAGCAAATCTTTCAGATGTGCCAAATGCCATCACAAAGTCAGGTTTAGACACAAAACTAGATCTAAAACAGGCTAAAACAAAACTAAGTCCCCGACTCCCACGAAGTGGGGGAGGGTTTGTAATTGCAGCAAATGGCACTACCTCCAAGCAAACGGACCCATGCGAAGTGTTTACTAAATAGAGACTATTTGTCATCATCTCTCGCCCCTTATCGTCGCCGTGAACGCCCCTTTGATTTGCGTTGAACGACGTACGGGTTCTACAATGTGAGCGTCGCTTTAAATGTACATGTTTCGTCACTGACAGATTGTAGGTTTACTGGCATGGCGCTACCACCTCTGTCAAAAAAGGCAGCCCCTCCAGAGCGAATTAAAAATGAATCGACGAAAGGTACGCACATAATAACGACCAACATGGTGTTCCGCTCATACTCCTACCTTCACTGTGATCTATCAGTGGCTAAGCTTGCTCGACCTACTACTCTCCTTCGCGCGTACGTCAAGGAAAAACCGTGCAGAGGTGCAGAGATACATTATCCATCGCATTCGCAAACAACTCGTCGAATTAACACCCGACGTCAATCAATTACTATCCCATTGAACGAAACACATGCTGTAATGTCTGGATCCTCAGCTCTACACCTTGCACTTCCCGAACGCGACATAATATGCACGCCGAGCCAGTTAAGTCAACTACTGGCCGATGGTTTACAGCAACAAGGATATGATCAGACCACCTGCCAGTGCGTGCCGAAACTTTCTCAAGGCACCCTCCGTGTCTTGACCTTTACATGTCTCCATCGCAAAATCAAGATGTTCTTTTCCGCATCCAAATAAGTGCTACTACCCATCATCTTCGCTCCAACCATTATTCTCACGAACTACAACAATGCATCCGCCATATTCTTCGCCTACCCGTTATTGACGTGTCTGAAAAGAGGATGATTCAATCCTTTGGCGGTCCGCAATTGTCTCGGACGCAACGGTACTACAATTGTCGGACAAGACTTGACACTGGCAGCATTGGGGTACGAGGTGAAGTCCAATGTCAATTCGCGAACGACGGACATCTAGCACGACGGAATCACCCACGCGCGGTCAAACCGTTTGTTGCGCGATGATGATCCGTAACTCAAAAGACAAAGGTTGTTTGACGTTCTGTTTGCTATCTAACGATAGCCTAAGTGACGATGACGAAGGAAATAGCAACGGTGTGACAATAGAATGGAGGTTCATTCAGTCATGGGCGGGCGGTCCTGTAGAGTCACCGATCTCACTATCAAATCATCATTCGCTTATGTAGTGCAGTAGACTGCTCATCACTATCTCTAAACCCTACGTTGTTGCAATAAAGAATTTGACTTGACGAGTCGCCGTGCAACTATCGAATCCTTCGCGAACACCAACCGATCTCACTATCAATCACCATGCATCCTGCCCAGTGAAAAATGGACTATCTATTCGCTTATGTAGTGTACACTGCTCATCAGTATGGCAACAATCAAAATCAAAATCAAATGCAGGATCACTGCGAACGTAGTTGGAGTCGGGGACTGGGCGCATGGGCGCCGCTACGATATCTATAATACTTGGCAGGAAATTCAAGTTACTGGAGTCACACCTTCGGAGAACACCTTCCGAGTCGAGACTTGACAATATGTTGTTTTCGGCAACGTGGGTCTGAGCTTACATAAACGTACTCGTATACGGGAGACACAACAACTTGAAGGACGCTAAGACGACACGAACCGTCCCCTGGCGGCGACGTGACCACACTGACGACGGTGCCTGCGTCACCCCACGATGTGGTGACGGGCGCCATTCATCACCACAGTGCATTCATCATCACAGTACGTCCCACCTGCGCACGCCACCCATCCGCCAGATTGAAATTCCCCACTGAAAATGACACCAAAACGGGGTATGTCGAAGTACAATGCAAGTGTGCAAAACGATTCTCAAAACAGAACTCAAAACGACCCAAAACGACCCCCGTTTCTACCTGAAGGACCCATAAAAAATTTATCTTACCCGGGCCGATGGCACGCACCGTCAATGTACGCTCTTGAGGTAAAGTTTCACTATCTCAATAATCGCGCGTGTAATTCAATATTCAGCACTCCGAGTCCAATTCAATCACCTACCGTGAATTTCAAACACACTCACGAAAGCTCGTCCTTGAGCCTCCCGAGCGTCTCTCATCTTTGGTTGCATGCATCGACTCTCTCGATTGATTGATCTCTCGACCTCGGCCTAGCTCCCTTTCTAACACTCACGTAGGTCCGCCTCCCCGGCTCGGCCGTGCCAATCAATACTCTCGACACATTCTTTTCTGTTTCGTCTGAGCAGACCAGAAATGAAGCCCGTCAGTAGCATTATCCCGCGGATGGCAAATTGTTTTCGTCACACTGGCAGTCGCCAACTCCGCTGGGCGCCACATCTCTCACAAGCGCATTCCCTGAACTGGCCCTGAGTCAATGAGTGCACAGTCCGACGTCGCCCAAGTGCGTAAAGCTGCTCATATAACTTACCATACAGCACCAATGAGTCAGGCTGGCCTCCGTACCCGGTGACAGTTGCGAGGCCCACAGCCGTCATGCAGATCTGCCCACGATATTCTGATCCTATCCGCTCCTGGTCTGCGGTGATCAAGTCTTCAGCGTACACTGGCATAAGGGTGGGTCATACTAGTACTACTGGTACTGGCCAACTATGCTAACTCCCGTCGGATTCGGGCCTAATATGAATGTGTCGTCACTGCGGCCCAACTCCCCAGTATGTCTATGGCCAATCGGCTTGCTGGATGTTTTCTCAAGCGACTTCTCAGATAGTACTAGGTATCCGGTAGTATCTCTAATGATTATCCAGGCAATTACATTTGCCCCGGGCCGCGATCCCTGCAGCGATCGCTTAGTAATCCCGGGAAAACAGTAAACTCGGTGTTTTGTAATGCTGTGCTAAGCATATCACATATACAGACAGGTGAGAGATTCACATCTCGACCTGACACCCTACTGCTTCCACCCACCCCGTTCCAGAAAGATCCATCATGCTGGAAGAAAGTCCCTTTCAGTGCCATTCAGACCGTGACATAGTCATTGTGCTTCCGGGGGAAGTTCCATCTGAGCGCTCCACTCTTTCCCATCCTCCAGCTACTACACCCTTCACTAAGGTGAAAGACTCTGGGCTGGAAACGAGCTCACCTATCCCTTCACATTTGTTCCACTCTTCCGACTGTTCCCCCCCCCGGCAACTGACCAAGTCCGATGCTTTTCATGTCAACGTTAAGCGGGCACACCAAACGAAGGTATGTTCTGTTGCATGATTACTTTTGACAACTGCCACTTATTCAATGCAGTTTACGTCGACGGATGTTGTTACTCCCCGATAGCAGAGGCTCAGGATGTGGTATGCGGCTCTTAAGAAGAAGAAACAGCTCGTTCAACAACTTCTCGAAATGCAAAAACTCATCGAGGATGTGGAACAAGAGGCTTCCCAATATCTGGCGAGGGATACAATTGCTCTTTATCGTCGCCGGTACTATGACGTCGAGATCAAAGACGATACTGAAGGCACCTTCATATCCGCGATTTCTGCCATCAGGTTGGATGAGAAGGCAGGCTCTCGATGAGTGCGTATATTAAAATGTCTCGCGACTTCGCATCGGTCTTGCTTATTTAGTATCACACAGATGGGGAAGTGGGAATTTTTTCTTTGTATTACTTGACCTTTTTTGTATCCTTCTATGCCACTCTAGTTGTAGCTTCTTATGTGCTTCTACGACTCTGCATGAGTGCCACTACTACCAGTTGGGAGTCCAGGATGCCATGCTTAGCTCGTATCTCAACTCTCCGCCTTCGTATTCTCGCTTCGTATTCTCGCTAGTCCTTACTAGCGAATGTGACAGGGACCGGAAACACAATAGAAAACACCATAGATTTAGTGTTTGTCACTTGAAGTGCCAGTGGACGGGGCCGTGACGAGTGGACAAGTCGCAACAAGTCGCAACACAAACTTGACACTCAAGCCAGCACGTGCCTCAGAATTCTAGCTCAGCCACGCCTTTTCCCGCCACTTGGACAATATAACAAGGCAATCTCAAACAATGTACTTAGAGAGGGTCTAGGTATTCCGAAATGGTCCTCACCCTCACTCGCAGTGATCCAGACTAGTAACTGATGCGCGAGAACCAAGGTTAGTGGTAGACGGGGCCGACTTCACCAGGAGCCAGGCTCCGACCCCCTCTCCGCCCCCGATTATGCTCTTACTTAGCTGCATATATCAGAGTCTCCGAATTCAGTGCCGTAACAGGATCTACTCTGATGTACCAAAGAATCAAGAAGAGAAGACTGACGACATACCGGATAGCGTGTGCACCAAGGCGGAAACACAGGAATTGAATCGGATGTGATGCTGATCAAACCAGGCGATGACCGGGTCGGAGAACACGAGGAAGAGTCGTGACGCGCTACGAGTCAATGCAAGGGGATAGAGCAAGTGTGAGGACGCACGAGAAATCAACATTGTGAGCTAAAGAAAATGCATCAGCGAAACTCGGATGATGAAGATGCACCTGCAATACCAACAAATTGGTCATGGGCGAGCTTAGAGGAGTAGAGCATAACCACACGCACCAACAATGACATGAACGCCGTCAGGACACACAGTGACGGAGAGGAACCAGGAAGTGATCTAGTAAGGCAATGGACGCAGTAGAACACGATTGTGAACGCAGCAAAGAGACAATGAGAACTCACCTCCAATGAATCAGAACGAACTGAGCGAGCTACCATCGATGTTTACAGCGATCGGAATCGCACTTCAAACGATCAGAATGAGAGTCTCAATGGAACAGACTCGGTGACCAGATTGAGAAACCAGCCGAAACTTGGTCATCTGGACGGGAGAAGCCAAAGCTCGAGCGCGATTAGAGGCGCCAGAACGATGGCGACAGAAATGTTGACGATGAATCGGAAGCGGAAGGATGGTGCAATCAGTAGAAACAGACGAAAGGAGCATTGGACTAGTACTCTAACTTGAACACTTTATTCCTGGACCTTTAGGGTTCCAAGTTTTTGTGTGTCGAACTACTGAGGCTCTCTTATACTATATATGGTACTCGGCTGACTCATTTGTTGATTTTGTGGCGTGTAACTTTTCTGGACCATTTAGGGTTCCAACTTCCAGGTTTGGTTGATGAGTCGTGGCATGTAACTTTTCTTCCGATTACTACTTTCTGTCACCTCGGCCTCAGACCGCCTCCTCTCACTCATCTTACTCTGATCGCATAGCAAACCGCAAGCATTGGTCTGCCCTTTTATTCTTATCAGTCGTTGAACGTCTTGACTATCATGCTCGAAAGCAATGGTGTGTCGCGTCACCTCTCTCTCTCTCTTTGTATTTACAGCTGTGCCCAAATAGTTTGAGATTTGTACATATTTTTTTTGCACAAAGTCATGCTTCCCAATTAGGCGACGCGATGCGTTCTGAGAATCCGCTATCATCATCACGTTCGCTTGACTCAGACTTTCATGGACTCCGATATCAATCAACTTGATGAATTCTCCAATGATCATAACTCAGAACGCATCCGCTTTGACGATCCAGACTGTATTGGTAAGTTGACCGAGCATATTTGGCTCGTCGGAGGCTGGGAGCTCACCGAGCCCATCAGTTGTAACCTTGGCCCTTTCACATTCGTCCACGAGGTCTCCGATTGGACAATCGGGGGGTCAAAAACTGTACCATTACGTTTTCGTTGATTTTGCCGAGTTACGCGTTCG
>JBBPOM010000834.1:0-17339 GCA_038091455.1 Leccinum uliginosum | reverse complement strand
GCCCAACGGGCGCGCCCCCAACCTCCTAATCAGATCAAACTACCACTACACGGAGGAATGCTCACCATCTCGATGGTCGAGAATTGTGCGAGTCCCAAGGCTGGCCGTGGACCCACGAGATCCCCGGTGGCATGCATGCTGTCTGAACTTCAACTCAAAGTAAAGCTTGGATCCGCACGTCCGTCGGACTAAGTCGAGGTATCCAAGTTCGACGATCTCTGCACCACTTAGCACAACATCTCATCGCCGTGTTTCTGCCGTCACCCGAGCGAGCACGAGCGAGATTCACGTTGATGCCCATCCTGACAGCGAGAATGCCTCGAAAAGTGTTGAATTCCGGCGCAGTGGTGGGTGTCTTATCTCGATGTGGGTGTGTATATGGCTACCTTTCAGTCAGCACAACGGCGCCGGTAGTGCTACTCCGGCAGTGCCTGCAAGCGAGTGCCAGCCAACCCGAGATTCAAGCCCAAGTCGACAGGTTGCTTCGTACCGGAAGGCTACCCCCAATCCCACTGCCGGAGAGATGAAGCCACTGCCTCGGACCTCTCCCAACGAGCCTCACGCGCTGGCCTCGTAGAAAGGAACGCTTAATCGGACGGATAAGCACATTTCAGAAAGAGCCACAAACCTCGGCGAGGAAGCGTAGTCATCATAGTCGTCAAGATGACTAGTCCGTCATTTAATCTAGTTTGTACCTATGATGCATGTCGTCGTTTATGCTGTCACGGTCCGAGCCGTTCTGGGCGTGCGAATGATAAGTACACACGAGTTTGAGATCACATGATCACATCAACCCTCTCGGGAGATATCGGAATTCTGCAAGTTTTGTGATCGGCGGCCGCCTCACTGAAGCCCAAGGCTGCTTCCAACCCACCACCAACTCCAAAGTGCAGTAACAGAAATATTGTCCTACCTTCCTTTAGTTGAGAGGTTTGCGCTAACGTCTTTTCCATTGTCACCCGTAGGAAGATCTCAACGTGTATTCCGGTCCTTCATACCGCTGCCAGCCTTGCAAAGCGCCGCAGCGCAAGAGAAGATGGATATCGGAATGATTGCGTAAGTTTCCGAGGGTCCTTACCCTCCTGTGATACCTTCCATGCTTTTACAGAGACGGGGTTGAACGGTTGGCCGCATAAAGGCGAGGAAGGGAGATCGTTGGGTTGGTGTCAACTGTTGTATTATCTATCATTTCATTCATGGAGTCTTGTTTTGTTGATGATCTCTTGCAGGGAAGCTTTGGATCGCTCTGTTGCCGTTCGGAGCTTGCTTCTCCTACGGGCTCCACCAAAATAATCCTCTCCGTGACGTGGTGCTGGTTCTGCTTCCGGTTCGGCGTCGACCACGTGCGTTCCACCTTTGCATCCAATTCCCAACCTTTCGGGCCTGCACACATTTTCAGATCCTTCCAGCACCAGCTCTTTGCCGCCGCACGTTTCAACGTTCGCTCAACGCCACACGCATACTATGGACGATTCCACTATTTCCAGTCGATCCAATACACATCCCGGAGAACGCGTCATCCTACCCACTCGACGCATTTGTGCACTGCACAAGTTCACCTACTGATTCCGACGAAAAAGTCGCCTTATAGTTGATCGAGAATAGTTTTCCAAGCCCGCTGCGGACGCCAACACGCCACGCGCAAAGCCAAACACTTGGTGGACACGGTGGTACGTGCTTTACTACTTACACACTACTGATTGAGAGGCGATCCGCAGCCATCTGGGAATCACTCCGAAAGGGTAGGTGAAATGCCCACTATGATCAAGAAGCAATCCGCATCCACACTTGAACGAAACACGAAGGAGATCCGTGGCAATATAATATAGTCGATAGCATTTCTCACCCAGCTCGATGACACTCATCATATCGGTGGCGTCCCAATAGGGCTCGAGACATCTCAGACGACTATCTATGACCTAGGTGGTGGTACCATCTCTCTGTTTTCCATTGACCATGATAGTTTCTTCAAGCTTCAAGATCCTTGCAACCGCTGGTACCACTCACCTCAGCGGTGACGATTTTGAATACCAGTGACTCTCGCTTTGTCTCTACTACTTGACGCGCAGAGTTTAAGTCGGCATCAAAGTCTATTTCCACTTGGTTGACACCGAGTTCTTTGTTGATCACAGTTACGACGTGGATGCAACAGATTTTCCACAACGTGTATTCATTGCCAAGTTCCTTGTCCAACGCCCGTGCCCGCGCTGTTGAGGGCGCCGTACCAAACAACCCTCTCTTCGAGGATCTCTTCTGAGGCAACACTGTTCGACCCCAACAATGAGGACTCCATCGTGTTACAGCAGTCGGTAAAGTGGATGTATGGATCGTCGACGCGTCGAAAGGTAGGTGGTAATGTCGACGAACAAGACCAGTAGGAGGAAGTGACGGTCACTGCGCACCGCCTGCAAACTAATTAAGAAGGTAATTGAGGACCCAGAGTGGCCTTGAACTCGTCAATGCTGATGTACCAGCGGAAGCATTTCTTCCGCACCTCCGAGGCCACCGCTTCACCATGAATTGTATTCCTCATGTGAGTTCTTCCCCCCGGTGGGAATTAGAGAAGCGCGTGACGGGCTACCGACCGGTGTGACGGGACTAATTTATACTTATGTTAGATTTTTGTCAAGCAGGTCACTTACGTCTTGGGGTGACATCCATGTCACACCTATACGAAGGTATTTAAAGGCAGCTGGGGAGTGTGATCATTAGGTTCGTCCTTCGCCTCCATTCTTCTCTTTCTTTCATGTCTATCGCCAGCAATAACACTTCTGCAGGCGACGAACATTCATCACCCGGGCAGAAGCGTTCAAGGTCAAACGCCCTGCAAATGGGGCCTAGGAAACGACCGTACGCTCGCAGCACTGCTGTTTGCTGTATATTCGATGCTCACCACCACTGCAGAACTGCACCGGATCCCTTGGTGCACCACGGAAGACACTTCGGGCGTACCATTCACACATTTTGCAGTGTTCAGACGTTGTTAGCCAACGGCATCGCCATTATGGGCGAACTGGGTGAGACAGAGCTGGAGACTTTTCCAGCATCGTAAGTACTTAGTATTGCCATTGTCGGGTGCACGATCTCATTTTCCACAGCGAGCGGAAGGAATTTGCCGTGTTCCTAAATCTGTTGAAACTGGTACCGTCACTCGAAGAACGTCTCATGCGTTCGTCGGAGGAGGATGTCATCGCAATGGGGGAATTGGTAAGCTGTGTCATCTTAAGCTATGGAATTTGTCTGATTATTCATAGATCCAGAAAGGAATTAACAGTGCTAGGGCCGATGACACGAAGGGAATGAAGGTGGCCATCGTTGACTGGATCACACCGAAAGGTCAAACTCTTAACCCTCATATCCCGCGCAACGCCAAGGCTTGTCGCGGATTTCACCATGAGCGGACGGGAGCGCTGCTTTGTCCTGCCGGTTTTGACTGGGCCAATGCCGAGTGAGTGCTCTGATTTCGCCAAGCCATTCCACACACAAGTACTAATCCCGCCGCAGAATCAAGGAAAAATTGCGCAATGGACAAATCCATGTTGCAGGCGATCAGTGGCCGATTTTTCTATATGCTAACTACTCGTATGATTCAGAAGATCCTTGGAACGGTTTGCTGCGCAGCGGAATTTTAGTTGCTGTGAGTTTCTCTCTCTCTCTCAAATACAGACGGATTGAGGATTTGCTAGGCGTTTAAACACATCTTCACGTCTCCAAGCTCTGTTGATTTCGATGAGCCGAAGGCAACGAGATCCAGCAACGCTCGCATCCATGGGATGCGCACTGTGACGAGAGCATCGATTGCGTATGTCTCCACTCAGGTAAGCTTTCCTGCTATTTCTGTTTGCCGAACAGTCAACCGTACTTTGATAGGCTCGTTTTGCGTTGACATCTGCACAGGTCTTTTCTCGCACCGACCTCGTCACTGATTCCGAACGCTTTTACAATAGCATCCTTGAACTCCTGGATGATGTAGATGAGCGGGAAGAGGTAGAGCAGCTTTTAACATGGTGGAATAGGTAAGCGTGCCTGATAATCAATATAATGTAGTCTAACTATTCCGCAGGCAGATTTTCCCAACTTGTTCTGATGTAACGAGCTTGCCGTCAAAGGATAGTGCCTTGGCGAGAATTCGTCAGAGGAGGGCCCTCATGAACAGTAGATATATTGACCTTGCTGAATGATGGGGGGTAGACAGGCTTGGTAGCCTCTAGATCTATGGAACCATACTGTCTCGTAAATAATGTAGATTACAATTGAGGTATGTATAGACTAGAGCTATCTTAGTATCTACGGGCAATTGTTCGAGGACACGTGACACACTGCATAGCTCTTCGATCGAAAGCGCTGAGCCACTTGAAGAAATTTCTCACACTCGAGGACGAAGATGTCGACGAAGCCCAACATCAAGGGCAACATCATCCACGGGATCTTTGCATGGTGGAAATATGGATGAATCCACAGTACGATCTATGGTACGTCTGTTTTTTTCCGATCCACTCATCCAATATTGACTTTGTTTTGGTAGCGTCGACTCCTGGTCCCTGCTGCCTCGAGCGCGTGCGCCGCTTTCCTCTCCCATGCCCTCTACATCAACCATCGCAACTTGAAGCACTCCAGTATCTGTCTCTCGCAGGAAAAAACAAGACGAGACGCTCGTCGCCCTCAGCACGTTCCCCCTACCACCCGACGTGTCCGATGCGCAGCCCTACCCCCTTCTTTTGCTCAACACGCTCCCCGTCTAGACGCGCAAAGCCCGTGCCAATGTGCTGCTCGAATGTGGCGCCTACAGGGACGCGTTGGCCCTCCTCGAAGGCGTGCTCGCCGCTGAAGATGGCTACGTCGAGGGCGGTACCTCACCGACGGCTGTTCGCGACGCGGACGAGGGACGGGAAATTTACCAACACTGATGCTGGTGGACTGAGCGAGGACCACCGCCCGTTGGCCTGGTAGAACATGGCGAGGGACGCGAGGGATTGTCTGAGGATGTGTCAGACCGTGAGTAGTTTCTGGTCTCTCAGATGGCCAGATCGGATCGGATGCTGATATCCTCATGCGTGGATCGATAGTTGCACTAATGGACGCGTTCAAGAGCGTCAGTCTCATGCTCGCCGAACTGCCCACTTCGTCACTTTCTTCAAGGGAATATCATGAGTTCTGTACGTACACGCGTCCACCTCTGTCGAGTTTTCTGACCACCTACGTCGCTAGATATTTTTGACGCCCTCCGATATCTTCCAAACTACCTATACGACGCACACAGAGTCCCGACACCATCTCGCATATATGTACGAATTAGTCCAGTGGCATGATGAGCACATCGTCTTTCCCTTCTCCACGAGTGGTCTTTCATTCCCGTATCCGCAGAACCCGTCGTAGGTGAATTACCACAACGCAATTTTTTTGCGCGGACTAGGGCCTCAGGCGTCGCACCTAACACCATCTCGTCACCCCGTCTCGTGGACATATCCTCACCGACTGCTCGGAAGCCTGCATATGATGTGTGTTGAAGGTATGTTGTGCTCTCCTTGCGCTGTCGAACAAGGTGCCGGTGACACAGCAGAGCGGGGTGGAATCCATTATTATCTATCACGATTGCTGTGACTCGTGCTGACCCGCATATGTTGATACATCGCCAGTGCAATCTGCTTACGGACATGCACATCCTACACCCGACCACCATCCTTCCCGCCAACCCCCGCCCTTACGCGCTCGCCGTCCCCATCTACCGATGCCGCCACGCGAGTCTCCCCCAAGCACATCGCGCTTGGTCTCAGGTACGCCGCGATGAACTGCAATGCCTCCGTCCCGCTGCCCCGCCTCCCTCACACACTCCCCTCAATCAAACGCAAAAAAATACCAGTCGACAAGGATGCGGATTTTGATGGCGGCTCCGATGTTGCAGGGCGTGATCATCCTGAGGCTGATTCCGGCGAACTGCCGTGGTGAGAGTGGTGATGGCGGAGGTGGTCATCGTCCGCTTCGGCTTCGGCTTCGTTATCTATCCCCAATGATTACCTGCCCGTCCAGACCGAATCCGGGTGAGTCCATCCTGCGCCGTCTGGTCCGTTTGTTGACCCAGCCTTACCCCCGCCTAGTCCCCAAGGGTCCTTTCAAGACTCGATCGTGTTCGTGCTCACCAATTTCATAGAGATGAATGAACAAGCTTTCTGTCCGTCTCCAGGTGTCATTCAGGTGGGCGTTCACTGTCTTGCGTATATGCTGTCCTGGGATTATTTGACGACTCTGCAGGTGTTCACGCACGCATTCGTTCCGAGGCTGTAGATGCTTGGGGTAGCACAGTGGAAGAAGTCAGAAGAATATTGGAGCTCGTGTTCGGACTCGAGCTTTTTACCATCACCACCACGCCTCCTCGCTCGAGCGCGGTCCCCTTCCACCTTCATCGAAAACGCAAGACTCAACGGCGCACTCCCCTCCTCGTCCTCATCGTCTTCTTTAATCATCGCAGGCGGCGTCGGCGAAGTCGTGGGCTGTAGTCTCATCCGCGCGCTCTTGCGTCGCATCTTGACCGTACCAGCAGCGGCCGTGGCACCTGTCTCCGGCAGTCCGCACCACCGGAGGGTCGATAGGCGCGGCGGCGGAATCATAAACGAAGGCTCGGGGATCGCGGTCGTAAGCCAGACGGCGACGGCACCCTCGACTGCAGCACCTCATCGTCCAAACTCTCCCTCCCAGTCGCATACGACGACACCAACGCCGAATTTCTCTACGACCTTCGACCTCGGTTTCGCTCGTCTCCTTCCACACCTCCCGGCCTCGCAGCACCTCCCCCCGGAATGATCGTCCCCGCTGCCACCGTCGTAGTCCGCACCACGGGTGTAATCACCGAAACAGGACTCGGGGATGGCGTCCTACTCGCGTTGCGCAAAGCCGATCACATTGGCATCCTCACCCTTTGCCTCGGCCCCGATCTTCATCATCAGCTAAGTGTATCTATGATTTGTTTTATGGAAATTCCTGTGCAGGAAAGCGCGCGAGTTTGAGGCATCACATACGTGCGGCCGTCACCCTCCAAACGCCGGTACAGGACGTCAAACTTGGCAGCACAGCTACACACACACCCTCAGCTGGTCACCACCTGCCAGTGTCCTCTCGTTCACCCATCGCACCTCCCTCAAGGTATGTGGCTATCCTGGCACACCAAATGACGTTTCCAGTCGCTTACATGCCTGTACAGCTACCAACGAGCAATGTGGCACCGCGATGCGACAACTGCCGTGCCATGACGCGATGATGACGCACCGGCACCACCACCACGAACGACATGACGTGATGACGACGCCGTGGAGAGCCTGAGAGGGGGGTGCGGACGAGGGCGAGGATGGGAGACTTGTGATAAGCCCCAGTTTGAGCAAGTGTGTAGTGTATCTTTGATGTATCATACATTTTTCAAAGGTTTTATACTGCCTACAGTGAGTAGTACTCAATCTATACCGTAGTATTCTCTAAAACTTGAGCTTTGTCTGAACCAGCAAGGTATTTTGTTGCCAACAGTGAGTAGTGACTGTAAACAAGGTAAAATTTGGCTGAGGCAGTTTGGCCGTGCATCTAGTAGCCTATTAGAATGGTAATCAATGATATGCATGACAATCATATACAATCATGATAGAAGATGATCAATGTATAAGCAGAATGATATAAAAAATCATAGAAGATCATTGATCATATTTATGAATACTATTTGGTCAAGGATTATAGTGCCTAATCAAATGTAAGATTTATGCTGTGACAATTATTATTGCTTGACATTATTCAACATCTATTATATAGAACATTGTCTGTTCAAATCAGACTCATTCCAGGCAGAGAATGATTCAACATGTCTGCCAGCAGTTGTAATGCATTGTATATCAACTAACATTATGATGGTAGAGTGACAAGGCATTGTATATATATACCTCAAATTATCAAGCTGATATGTTTATGATAATGTTTACCTAGGAATATCTACACCTAGAAATTTTCCTGACATGATATGCATGACAATCATATACAATTGTGATAGAAGATGATCAATGTAGAAGCAGAATGATATAAATAATCATAGAAGATCATTGATCATATTTATGAATACTATTTGATCAAGGATTATAGTGCCTAATCAAATGTAAGATTTATGCTATGACAATTATTATTGCTTGACATTATTCAACATCTATTATATAGACATTGTCTGTTCAAATCAGACTCATTCCAGGCAGAGAATGATTCAACATGTCTGCCAGCAGTTGTAATGCATTGTATATCAACTAACATTATGATGGTAGAGTGACAAGGCATTGTATATATATACCTCAAGTTATCAAGCTGATAAGTTTATGATAATGTTTACCTAGGAATATCTACACCTAGAAATTTTCCTGATTAGTACTACCCTCGTCGACATCTCGGTCCCGTCTTGGCACGTCGTTCGCAATCGTCGCGTGCTGCGTCGACTCAGACATCGTCCATGCTTTGTATGTCGTGATACGTATCCTCGTCCTCATCGTAGAATCATTCCGTTGTGGTTGTGCGTTGTGCGTCATGGTAGTACCGGTAGTACCGCCGTATCCGGCATCGACGTCGCATCTCCGTCCCCGTCCCCGGAACCGTGTGATCGTCTGCAAATCAACATTGACTGCGAGCCAGAACCCCTCCCACGTAGCTGGGCGATCTCGAACGTCAATCGTCATCCGTCCCGCGACGCCCGGCCCGTCTTCGTTGTCACGCTGTTCGTCTCCCTCGCTATCATCGCGTCGTGCTACGCCCTCGACGCCTGGTTCGTGGTATGCCCTCGCGTCAGTTGACGTCGTGCGATGCCACGACGCGTTGTCGCGCCATTCATCGTCATCTCGTGGCCTTCGTCGACGTTAACGATACTCTCGTCGTCGTCCATCCCGTCATCGTCATCCGTCCCGCGACGCCCGGCCTGTCTTCGTCGTCACGCCGTTCGTTTCCCTCCTCGTCGTCACGTCGTGGTATGCCCTCGCGTCACTCGACGTCGTCGTGTGGTGCCGCGACGCGTTGTCGCGCCATTCATCGTCATCCTCGTGGCGTTCGTCAACATCGACGCTACTCCCATCGTCGTCCATCCCGTCATCGTCATACCATCCAAGCAGTGATGATCTCGGGGTTGAAATGTCTACCTCCACACCTAGACACTTGGCATGTTCGGAAAAAGACATTCTATGAAGTATGAGTATTGTCAGAACAAAAAAAGCATATGCAAAGGAAAGTATACTACGTCACGGCAGTCGCCCCGATCTAGTGCCACAGCCTCGTGGCGTGGTCGTCGACGTCGACGTTACTCCCATCATCATCCGTCCCGTCTTCATCATCTGTCCCGCGACTCCCGGTCCGTCTTCGTCGTCAGGTCGTGGTACGCCCTCGCGGCAGTCGTGTCGTTGTGGTACTACGGCGTCCTCACGCTGTAAGAGTGCGCTGTCGGCATCGAAGGGGTCTGGTGTATGGTAGGTGAGGCGGGGGGTGAGGCCTTGAGGAGTGAAAGGGGGAGAGAGAGGAACGTACGTCGTCGTCACCGTTCGTCTCCCTTGTCCCGTCGTCGTCGTCGCGTCCCCGTCCCTGTCCCTGTCTCCGTCCCCGTCCTCCTCATGTTGTCTTCGTCGTCATCGTCGTCCCGTCGTGGTACGCCGTCACGGCAGTCGCCCTGTTCTGGTGCCACCGACGATTGCCGTCGTGTGATATGGCGTGGCGCATATGGATGAGGCGTGAACGACGATAACATCCACGTGAACATGTCGTCATCATTTTTCATATGGCACGGTGGGTGTGAGCACGCGGGGACGAGGACGAACAATGCGTCGTTGTCGTCGCATGGCGTGTCACTTTGGGGATGGTGGGTGTGCGCACGTGTTAGCCTGAACGATGACGAACAATTCATCGTTGTCGCGTGTCGTTTGGTGGTGAGTTCACACTTCGTTTGCGTTCTTGTTGGCGGTGTCGTATGACAGAGTGATGGTGGTTGCATGGACGATAAGTCGACGACGCAACTGCCAGTATGCGATGTTGTCGTCGTTGTGTGCCGTATGACGGAAGTGTAGGGGTGCAGCGAGGGGGACGACGTGACTGTTATGTGGCAAGACTGGCTCGCCGGCATCGTCGCGTGTCATGGCCGTGAAGGTGCATGGGTGCGCGAAAGGGAATGACAATGCGACAATAGTACAGTGTCGTCGCTGTCTTCAATGGCGGTGGGGTTGAATTGAACCTGGGTGAGCGTACAATTTCGACGAATTGTCTTCATCGTTATCGTCGTTATGGTGTGTTGTGTCGGAGGCGAGGGACAATCTCATATGAGGGGAGTACATGGGTGGCTGCGTGACGCATGACAACATAGTATCAGCAGCATTGTCGCGGGTGGTGAGGTTGCGTGGGTGTGCGTACCTTCGTTGCGTTGTGCGTCGTGGTACTCCGCCGTATCCCCATCGTCGTCGTCGTCGTGGTACTCCGTCGTATCCCCGTCATCGTCGTCGCATCCCCGTCCCCGTCCCCTAAACAATGTGATCGTCTGCGGATCAACGTTAACCGCGAGCCAGAACCCGTCCCACGGAGCCGGACGATCTCGAACAGACGTCCGTTCACGGACATGTCTCGTCAGTTGGCGTCGTACAGCTATGTGTCAAAGACCGGTCAGGTGTCGAGCTTCTTGCGGAACGGAGTTAATTCGGACTGCAACTTGTGACCTTCTGCGTATAATTCCCAACCTTGTCCGAGCACGTCTTCAATACGTTTCATGTAGGTCAGGAGTTGATTTGTCGAGCCCCGCCTCTGAGGCATGTTATTGTGATATTGATATTTGAACTGGAAACGATGGAGTTAGCCAGCACGGTTCAAGAGAAGTGACGCAAGTGACGCACTGTGCACCTTCTTGTGTAGACGATTGATGTGCTCCTTGACAGAAAGGAGTGATCGGGATCCTTTGCTGTAAGCTCAGGCGTAGGTGGGTAAGGGAGAGGGAGATGCGGGCACGCTGGCACGAGTGTCCTGGCGCCCTCACTGTGACGTGGGGGTGCACTAGTGGGGTGGAGATCTGGCGCAGAGAGGTGGGGAGGGAAGTGGGGTCGACACGACGACGCGGCGTGGTCGAGGTCTGGCGTGCGAGTCTGGTGGGTGAGGGAGGGTGAGGGAGAAGGAGAAGGAGAGAGAGAGGCGGGCACCCACCTCGTCACGTTTGGTGCGGTCGTCGCGTCGCGTGGCATCCTCACTGGCACGCCGTGGGCACTGGTGGACCTGTCGTCGTCGTCACGTTGCACCGTCGTCATGCAGTTGTGTTGTCGTGTCGTGGTGCCATCGAAGGTGGAAACGTCGTGGACGAGGGGGCGGGCGTAGGTGAGCAAGGCAGAGGCAGGGAGGCGGGAGGCAGGCACCTGTGACGTGGGGGTGCGCTAGTGGGGGGCGAGAAATGGCGCAGGGCGGGGAAGCTGGCAGAGGTGTGCGGGCGGGCGTAACACGAGAAAGAGGGAGGGAGAGGGAGAGAGGCGGGCACGCTGCGGCTACTGCACGTCGTCACCCGTGCCGCATTTTAGTCTGCTGGGCAGGAAGTTGATTAGAATCCTAAAGGCTGCAGGAATAATATAAGTACGTTCCAAGCCGTCTAGGCTTCAACAACTCAATTCACGTTATGTAAATCAAATCAAGGATGCTTGCAACGAATATATCATGACTATACTACAAAAAACCTGACAATGCGTAATACTGATCTTTCGTAAAGTATTTATTTAGGAAGAACGTCGAAGAATAGTGAACGCTGTTTGATTTTGTCAAGTTAGACTGCGCCCTAGCCCCAAAGCAAGGGATGATATTGACCAACTCCCTAACTTGGCTCAATGGAATTACTTCTCCTAACGGCTGACCATTTGACCGATTGGCGCGTCTGATCACGGGGAGGTGCGTGTATTTGTCAATGTAGCTTCCGTTCGGCCGTGGGACGAAGTCGAACCGCTGGACATAGGCCAGAAAGCGGTCGTTCCCGATGGCTCCGTTCGGGATAGGACGCAGGATAAGCCTGAGCTCGGCAACTTTGTGACCTGAAAAAAGATAAGTACCAGCCTGAGTATTGATGTGCAAATGGGGTGCACCTTCGAGCCCGCTTTTCGGCCACTGTTGATCTGCATCAGTGCAAACTAAGACAGCGTCGTACCGACCATAAGGTGAATTCTGATTTGGTGGCATTGCGTTCACACTTTGTGGTGACGGTAAAGAGTTTGAATCGTGGAAGGATGCCCGCTGTAAGCGGACCTTGTACCATACTTGCACGTAATCGAAAGGGAGGGGAGCACCAGGAAGTGCACGTCGAGGCCCTCCGATGGGATGAACATCCTGCGTACCCAGCCTCTCACGATCAAAATAATCAGCAAGAGCTGGTCGAAGATCCGGGAGACCGAACCTGTCAGCGACATCATTGACAAGGGTACGCGTCATCGAGGGGTTATAACCAATGCTAAACGCCACAGAACCAGAGATGAATGTGCGAAGGGGTCGTGGTGTGCGTGAATTGATATTGACTAGCTGTTGTTCGGCTTTGAGGAACAGATTGCTGACAGAACGTTGAGGCCGATCAGTGAGTAGAATCATCTCGTCATCGTCACTGGCAACCGATGCAGTGTCTTCTTCAAGGCTAGCTTCGTTATCGCAGGCGTTGCGTGAGTTCGACTCGGAGGACCGTATCATAGTGGCAAGTTGGAAACGCCGACATTTCTCGGTACGATCGAGAGCTCGGCATATCTGCGGATTATAGTTATTGTTGTTCGTGTTATGCGACGGCGACTTGATTTCTGTAATGTGGGCGTGTTCGGTGAGATCCGCAGACCACTGGAAGGCCGGACCATTGGTACGAATGCTCGGCACTACGCTCTGCATCAGCTCGAGCTTCGGGATATACCAATTATCGATCGGCTTCTTCTTGCCTCTACGAGCGCCGGCAGCCAGGATAGCGTCCTTGTGGGCATGAAACTCTGCGAGCGCGGCCGTAATTCGACCACAGCCGTTCTCACTGATCACTGGACACAAGGCCATATATCTAAAGTCCATCAGAGCTCGGACAGCAATAACCACACCTTGGGGCGCAGCGCCGGAAATAACGCCGACGATGTAACGTTGCATGTGTCGATGCTCCTTCTCCGTGACTTGATTAACACGCGATACTCCTTCATGGAAGTGTCGGTAACCCGTAATCGGCTGCAAAATAGAAAAGCGAAAGTCGATCTCTTCGCGACCCAAGGTTTGGATGCACCAGCGGAGATCGTGATCTCCGAACTTTTTGTGGAAGTGATGCAGAGGTTCGGGACCTAGGAATTTCGAGGGCTCGGCTCCAGGGTAATCGCTCCAGAATGGCTTAGAAACCCCATTGAGGCGATATTTTGCGCATTGCTTAAAGTATTCCTCGAGATCGGCGGGGTCGGCGGCGATACGGGCAAGCCGGCGGAGTGTACGTTTAGCAGTCCGGGGAGGATGTCGAAAGTCGTCGCCGAACTGTGTGTACATGGCCATTGTGAGTGGCGAAGTCTTGTCACGGACGATAGCAAGCATTCGCGCTTCGGGTGTATCAACTATATAACTAGCAAGAGGCGTGAAGCAGTACCGACGGATACCGATGGGATCCGACATCATTATGCCGAATGCCGCCGCAGCCTTCAGGGGAGCAAGGATGATATCCAAACATTGATGAATCAGACGATCTTCCAACACGCCGCGCATGCGTGACTTAGCATTGATGAATTTTGGGACGGGAAGTAGTGCAGCGAGTAAGAATGCATTCGAGGTGTACTTGAGTCGGACGGATGAATGGATATTAGCGAGGCTGAGTAATAATGGATGGGCAATACGATCACCCGTCAGTGTCGAAATATTCGTCTTGTCCGAGGACAAGACCGTACCAAGGACCGTCGCACCCTCAGGAATGCGTGACTGGGTAGCCGTCAGGGGAATGAACACCGTTTCTGAGTGCGTCCAACATACCTGTAGGTCCCAGGCAGCGTCTCCTGTCATCCACTCACTATACACCCGCACTAGACGAGCCGCCGTTTGGTATACTTTCCGAGGAACCAGATCGATTTTGCCACGGAACAGGGGGTTGCCGAAGAGTGTTTCAATGAGCTCAATGGGATCGCGCCAGTATAACAAAACAGGGGATTTCGTTGGGTGCGACGTCGGGATTTCCTGACATTTCCATTGTGGACCTCGTGGGAGAAGTTCAGCGCGACCACGAAGTTCTTTCGCAGTACGATAGGATAATGGTAACGTTTTTATCTGATGCAGGCTGAGCGCAAAACGGATTTACAGCAAATAGTCAACATACCAAATCCAGAGATAGGAATGCGTCTATAGCAGCCATGCTTAGACCCGAGGCGAGTAGGTAATGTGCAACCTGCCAGTCCTTTTCCCCTGCGAAAGGGTAATAAAGGTTAGACTCCCTCTCTTTCGAAAATTCATCGCTGTCGAAAATGTCCATGAAGGTCATTCCTTCGCCGTATCCCATCGCGGCTCCAAGATACTCGTCAGATACTTCTTCCGAGCTTGCAGAACGCCGACCGCATTCGTCCAGATTACCCAAAGGAGCGGAGTCCACGTCCATGCTATCGTCTGGGAGTTCTTGGTAAGTATCAGAACAGTGCCCACTCGTTTCATCCAGATCCATGCGTAGGTTTGATGAAACCGTGATTTGCACGAGGTCATGGATCGTATCCAAACATGACGTCCTCGGCTGGCTCAGATGACGAGTGACACTGGAAGCATTTTTATAGTGCTTTCCGCAATTCGGGCATGAAGGCATGACTGCAAAGAAACTTCGCAGTGTTACGGCAAATTCCGAGAAAACTCGCTTCAAAAATTTCACCGATCTATCGAGTGAATAAGTATCTATCTTCCGCCGGCTCCTTCCATTCGTTAGTCGGAAATTCTTTACATGCCCCGATCTAGCACGACCGTGGAACTCAGTAGACCACGTCGTCCGAGTTTGCATCTCGTGAACCTGCTCGACAACATCGAAGCTGAGGAGGTGAGAAGATACCTATCACACTCAATGTGTTGCTCATCCAGTTACTGAAGGCCCTTCTGTCCCTTAGCAGCGATGCTGAATCTAGCTCCGACATCGACACTGAATGCAAGGAGGCCATACTTGCCTTAGAGGTCGCCCGAGCGCGGAGAAAAGTACGACAAGCGCAGCAACACCTCACCAGCTGCGTTCTCGAAGAATACACGGCATCCGTCAAACTGTACCGTTGCCGCGCCGAGATCGCAGAAAAACGCTTGGAAGATGCTGATATGAACGTTGGCCGCGTTCGCAACAACATAAGGCGCAGGAATCTCCCCGTTGGTGAGTCAGTATTTGGAATCGTCTACTCCTGACAATGACTGAGTCATATGCGTCATAATAGCCATGTAATGACAGAAATATAAGGATCATTGTCGCCTTGTTTCCAATCGTGTTTACCTGGATTCTGTACTCGTATTACTTATCACTAGTACTTAGGTCGAAGTTGTCGTTGTACAAGAAGTTGTAAGCCTTCTTGAAAACCTGATACTTGTCGCTCTTTTCAATAGATACTTGTCGCTCTTTTCAATACAATCACTACCGTATTTCTCACCACCGTATTTCACCAGTCCATCTTCGAAGTCAGGCCATAACGCGGTGACAGCCGTGATGGCGTACCGCGACGGGACGACGACGACATGAGGAAAACGGGGACGGGACGGGGACGCGACGACGACGACGGGACAAGGGAGACGAACGGCGACGACGACGTACGATCCTCTCTCTCCCTTTCACTCCTCAAGGCCTCACCCCCCCAGCCACCACACACCAGACTCGTGCCACATCTAGTAAATCTATTGGTAACATTCAGGGGTGCCCGGAGGGCTGGGGTATTCGCTCAAACGTTGAACCCACGTGTGCGAGGTGCGTCTTCTCTATTCTAAAACGAATTGCTTGTCTGATATTCTGAGGATAACACGACGTCACGGCTCGGCCACCGTTATGAGTATTCAACAAAACAAGATTCAACAAAAACAAAAACACCGCCTCCACCACCTCCTCCCCCCGCCTGGGCCCGCCATGGATGCTGAGCGTTCTTGGTTGGGCAGTTTAGACAGCCCATACGTCAAGATGAGCTCGCCGCTCACTCTCGATAAGCCCACCACTGTGGACCAACTGGACATCCTCCTGAAAAGGGAGCTTCGTGACTGTGTCATCGACGAAAGCCATGCTCTCGTAAACGGCACCTCTCCTCTTGTCAAGATCTTTCCAAAGGTGAGACTCGCTATCAGCTATTCAAAATCTTCGTATTGGCACTTACCGCGAACTTCAAAGGTGAAACTCTCGCTATCAGCCATTCAAAATCTTCAAATCAAAACCGACCACGGGCCTATACACTTATACCAGAAGGACCGGTGGAATATATCTGACTTTTGGGACCCAGATGATGATGTTAAAGACGACTCGCCACTCCCGCTTCCCTCCGAGCACGTCCCGTTGAATGGTCCACAAAACTCCAATTCTGAGGGGAGTCTCCCGGCACTGGACCAGGACATAGAGGCCGCATGGGAAAATAACTTTACAGCTTCACCGCCGCCCAGTGACTGCGAGACAGAAACGGAGAGCGATACCGGCTCGGATTCGGACGATCGCACCAAGGACCCAGATTACACGACTTCCTCAAATTCTGCTGATTCTGATGCCTCTGACTGCTCTAGTCATGTGTCTGCTACTGCTCCGCCTAAACGGACAAAGATGAATGTCTCCTCGGAGAGACAGTACGCACGTTTCCTTAATGCGCTCGTATCTGCGCTCCATAGCCACGTCGCGGACCCTCAGTCGTCCTACCCAATCATCCAAGGTTTTCGTACCTTCACTGCCGCATTCTCGACTGTGCCGATATTTCATGCACTCGCCCAACGCAAACCGGATCTTATCGTAATCGAAAGCAAACAGGAGCGCCTCCTAGATGACATCTCCTGGGAAGATCCTAAACTCATCATGGAGCTGACCGAGGAAGAATATACCCCGACGTCGCGCATCGCATACACACTACATACCAAAGCGTATCTCGTTTTACGGTCACAACCCTGGCGTCGGTTTGTCCTCGGCTTCTCGATCGCTCGCAATCTTATGCGTATTCATTATTACGATCGCTCTGGTGCGATTATCTCTCGACCTGTCGATATCCACGGCGACCCTCGCAAGCTTATCCACTCAATCGCTGCAGCCGCTTTCGCTGATCGTAGCCTTATCGGTTTTGATCCGACTATTGAAATCTCCCCCCCCCCGACTAGCGGAGAAATCTCCCCCCCCTCCCGCTCGTGCTGCCTCGCCTGATGCTGAATGCCCA
>JBBPOM010000833.1:0-17378 GCA_038091455.1 Leccinum uliginosum | reverse complement strand
GGTGGCAATCATTGTCCATGGATGACTGTATGTCACAGGTGAATTCAAGGATGAAAAGTACATTTTCTCCTACCTGATTCAAATATTCACCGCTCAGTGAAACTGCATTCTCATCACAAAAATTGAAAGGTCAATATGTGGCCATATTGATGTCTGTTAGGAATATGAGCTGTATATACTGCCGGGGCTGTCTTGTTGGATGTGCGGAATATATTGCCATCTGGAAGAACTCGTCACTATATATGTTTGGAAATCCATCACCGGTGTAAAATATACTTTTGTTAGAATATATGACCATGTAGTCTACTCATATAGTTGATAATTCAGGCTCAAAATATTCTCTCGATTAGAATACAGAACCATATTGTCCGCATACTCATGTGGTCAATACATTGCTATGCATTCATATACACTGTCCATCCAGACCTACATACAGTTGCACTTATATCATTTTCCACGATGCACAACAGCTGGATGATTGCCTACAACTGAGTTGTAGACGATGATCATCTAGCTATTCAACTTCAAGTTCTTGTGTTGCCAACTTGCCTCAGCTCGGCTAGCTGAGAGCCAGCCTGAGCTTATGTCAGCTCCTGTCTAACTTGGCTTACATAAACAGGCTACTTAGCTCACAGCTCAAGTCATGTCGGGCTGCCAAGCCAGCTCAAGCCAGTTCAAGCCAGCTCAAACTGGTGTATTCAAGCCTGGACTTCTCGGCCCAATGATACAATGATAATATAAGTTAATTGCACAGCATTTAAAGGGGTCTAATCTAATAAGGTGAGGCTTAGACCAAGGTGAGACTAGCCCAAAAATGCTTCAAAAAGGCCATTTACCCACTAGTATGGCATTACTTTCTAGCCAAAACAGTAATTGCATAGATATATGGCTGAGCAAATAAATGACATAAATTCCTTGTAAAGCCTGAATATAATGTCAAACATGGTAATCCCGCAAACCCCCCATAGGCGGATATGCGCAGAAGTAGTGTGGCATCCATCTGAGCCATGGACTATGTGATTTGGTCTAGATCACATTGAGATATTCATATTTTAAAGTTGTATTGTCAATGCCATAGAATTATTGTGAAGCATAAATATAATGTAAAACATTGGAATTGCGCAAACCCGCCATGAGCGGATCTGCGCAGATTTCATTTGGCTTCCATTTGAGCATTTTATCATATAATTTGATCTAGATACCATTGAGTTATACATATTTTTGAGTTATATATACAATCATTGTGAAGAATGATTATGATGCAGATCATGAGAATCCCGCAAATCCCCCATAGGCGGATCTGCGTAGCATCAGTGTGGCCTCCATCTGAACCATAGACCATGTGATTTGGTCCAGATCCCATTGAGATATTTATGTTTTCCAGTTATACATATAATTATTGTGAAGCATGAATATAAAATATAATCAACAAACTGCAAACCCCCATAGCAGAAGTGATTACTCATGAAACATAGTGGTGAACATATCAATCTTGACACCTAACACAATTGATTTCCTTTTGCTTCATAATTATATCAACTCATGGTAACAATATCATGATAGTGAGTATCACTGGGTGGAAATAAAAGCTGACACTGACATGTTACAAGATTATTTTGTTACAGTGTACTAGTTCATTTAGCTTTGCTTGCTCAATGATTAACATGTCACATACATATCATTGAATAAGTTGATAATTAATATGTCACATAGGTATCATGGAATAAGTTGGAATTTATTATAAAAAACGCCCTCTTTTGGATGGTCCTGCTTCTGCACCTCCTTCCTGTGGTCTTTTGTTCAAAGGCCTCTTTACTGCCTGTCCTGCAGATACTAGTCTTTCTGCTCCTTCTGTCCCTACAATGGATGTGAGAGCCACCCATGGCCCATATGGCAGGCTTTTCAGTGACTCCACAAGATTGCAATGATAGGCATTGAGCTCTGCTCTGTCAAGAAGTGTATATGACACTCCATGTTTGGCAGATCTGAAAATTCCATTTCCCTTGGCTTTGGCAAGACCCATTCTTACAAGATTGAAGGGTATGATCTCCTTCATATCTGGAATATAATGTCAATTATATCTTATACTACTTCTTGTAGTCATCACTTACTGTGCTTTTTGGTCCAGGGTGTTCCCATTCCACCATTATGGTCCTGCATATACCTTCTCAGTGGTGACTGCTCCTCATACATGGCAATGATGAAGGTGGACATCATTATCACATAAGGAAGTGCCTCTGTGAATCCTTTATCATTGTTGCCTTTCACCCAAGGGGCATTTCTGACAATTTGAGTCACATTGACTCCACTTGAAGACTCTGGAGTTGTGATATTCTTGCAGATTTTGGGTAACATCTTGCTAAATATCATGGCCACCAGCATGGCAGTTTGGTGCAGAGGCAGAGTGCCATCATAGTGATCTCTGACCCAGAAATATGTGTTCCTCACATATGCCCCATCAGAACCTAGATAAATAAATTGTCAGCTTCATGTTTTGCATATCACACTGTACCCACTGACCAAAGGTCATTCTTTCAATCTTCCATTCTAAGGGCAAGTTTTGCCTATTCAAAATTGTATGCATGTTTTGCACAGTCAATCCAATGCACTTCCATTCTGCTTGGCTGTCTTGTGCCAGAACTGCTTGAGTGGCTTGAGCTAAAGCCAATGAGCTTGGATCTTCATTCTGTATTCTGTGGATGGGATTGGCCTGTCCCAGATTGATCCAAGCAGTATGTTGTACAGTTGTAACAGGTCTTCCTGCAGCACCTGTAGGATTAGGGCTCCATGGAATATTTCTTATCTTGGCAAAGGTTGCTGCTTTTGATAGCAATTGGATAATTGTATCCCTAAAGCCTTTCTCTTCTATGGAAATTCCAAGAACTTTTTCAGCTTCATAGATGGCAAATTGAAATATCATAAAGGCCCTTCCTGTTTTCCACAATGGAGGTTGGATTCTGGCCTTGGATTTCTTCACTGTGTCCACTAGCTGCTCTGAAAACCATTGAATGGACTGTTGGCCAATATGAGAGGGTGGAAGCCCTTCAGATAGATCTCTTGCTCTGGGTCTAATTGCCTTGACCAATAGAGAATAGGCATCATCTAGGTATCCAAATGGTTGTTTGAGCTTTTTCCACTGCTCCAAGGCTGTTTTCCTTTCCATGGCATATGCTCGAAATCCTAGATCATGGCTTTCCATCTGTTCTTGCACTTCCTTGTCCACTGCCTCTGTTACCATGTTCATTATGTCAGATTTATAAATCTGAAATGCATGTTGGAATGCATAGAGGATGGCTCTGCTTTTGTGGGGCTGAGTGGGCAGATAATCTGCAGGTAAACAGTACATGGCATGCTTGATCACAAAACTGGCCATATAACTCTGAAAAAACAAATTTCATAAGTTTCCGCAAATCCGCCTATGGCGCATCTGCGCAGAATATAATTTACCTCAAAAAACTCTTGCCCATAATTGATAATTTGTGATCTTTCACTGGATATCTTTGGTTCCCCTTTTTTCATCGGCCATTCCTCCATTCGGATGTCAAGGGGATTCAGAGTGATGGGGTTGAGAACAAGCATGGTAGAGATAGATGGAAGTCCATCATGAGTCAAAGACAATGACAACCACAATGGATCCATCAATCCTTTGGTGATGACTTTGGCATTCCCTGTATGGCAGTAGTTTAGAGTTCTCTCTAGTGCTGCTGTCAGTTCTATCCAGTAATGAGGAATAGGCTCTTTGGTGATCTTGTGCTTCTTGAATTGCTCCCAAATACTGGTCAAAAGTGAGCAGATACCATAGGTGGTCCATTCCACAATGTGTGGCAAAATCTTTTGATACCATCAGTTCCATATTATATGCAATTTCTTGCCTCCTACCTTGGATCGAAAAATCACCAGATGATCTTTGACAGCCTCTAATACTTGAGATTGAGACCATATCTTGCTCAAAGGCTTGATGATTTCATTGAAAATGGTCCTATCATTGATTGTTTAGCACTCTTACATTTTACTATAATGTTTGAACTTACCTTCCATTCCTGGCTTCATCTGGCAGTCTTCTCAAAGATATCCTGTAAATGTTTTCTACCCTGATTGAGGTATCAATCACTGTATCTGTGATTTTTTCATGATATCTTTGAAATGGAAGCCAGTCTTCACATTCTCTAAAGAATCTTGCTGCCACATTTGCATTGGCTCCAGGTATTGCATGTGTGCCACAGAATGCAGCTGTCATCTGTCCCAGTTGAACATCATGATATCTGCCCTGGGTTCTGACTCGATGTGATAGCATATTATACCCTTGGCTTGCTATACCTTCCACCAAGGGTCCATATCCTGTCAGCAGATCAGCTGCAATGTCTTCTTCATCCCCTTCCCTATAGTTCTCTTTCAGCTGGGCATTTAACTCCCTCAATTTCATATAAAAGGGGGTCATTAACCCTTTGGCCTGGAAATGTCCTATGGTTTTTAGGCCTGCCATGGGATATAGATAGTGAGGTGTCATGGGTATATCTTCTTCTTCCTCTTCTTCAGCTAGCTCTGTTCTTTGGAACAATTCATGTATTGTCTTCAGATTGAATAGCATGCCTGTGTAAGGGGCTTCAGGTGCAATTATTGCCTCTCTTCTTGGAATCCTATGCCCTTCAGCATCATATATTCGGATTTCCTGCCCTTCATCATCCACTAATGGCAATTCATCCAAATTCACCTGTTCCCTTTCTTCAGCATCTGGTGAGCCATATATTTCCTCTCCATGTTGCTCAATGAGGTCTTCCATTGGTATTGCCTCCCATTCACATACTGGTATAGATCTGTTGATATGTTAATCAAACGAGAACAGATTATTATGTCAATTTGCTTACTGGATGTGTGTAGCCAATGCAAATGTCATTGATCGCATGTTACGATAACTATGCAGCCTTTGCCAATGATTAGCCTCTTCCCCCATGTCTTCTTCATGTCTGCAAACTGGCTGATTCTGTCCATATCGAACAGCAATTGTGATCGGAACATTCTCTTTTAGGAACTGGTTGTCTTTCCAATCTGAGTCAACGTCCATGGGAGACGTGGCTTCTTGGACCCATGTGTCCCAATGATCTTCAATTCCTTCATGCAGTTGTTCTACATCACTCCTTCGCATTTCATGGATATTTCTTCCATGCCCTCTGTTAAATTTATATCTTATCAGCACAAAGTTCATATTCATGGAAAGGCCGCAGACCCCCCAACAGCGGAAGTGCGTAGAATGTCAACCAATGCACCTAAATGACATTTTGGGTTTCATCCGCACTTCCGCTATTGGCGGATTTGCGGAACTGGCCACTTACATAATGTTAGTAACATTCTTCAGGTTGCTTGGTGTTAGATCCTCCGGAAAGTCCTCTCGGAGATAGATGTCCCGATAGCCTTGACGCTTGAGCTGGTATGCAAGGAATAAAACTACTTGTGAATAGTGCACATCTTTCATGCACGTAAGAGAGTTGGTATTCTCCAGTCGGTTAATGTTCCTCTGGCGTAAATCTATGACCTCTTCGTCCTCCTCGAATGCATCTTCCTTAGTGAACGCCCGGGGTACCATTGCAAGCCAGATCTCTTCCTGGCCGTATGTTCCAATGTAGAGCAATCGACCAGTCGGGTCAAACTCCAGATCCGCATACCGGGCTTGCCATCGTTTTTGCCGCTGGTGAAGGTCCAGTTTGAAGACGTAGCTGGGATCTCCTCGGCTCGTTGGTAGGATGACGTCCAGTCCCTTCCGTTCCGGAACAAGCAAATAGTAGTCCAAGAAGTGCTCTCTTGCTCCCCATGCCAGTCGTGGATCATTCTTGCGGTACCTGACTTCCTCATCAATCTCCACTACATGTCTCTTCTTTAGTCGTTGTACTGCTGTGCGACTCCGTCCTTTCTCATAGTCTGTACGCAAGACAGACAACTTGATCCTTTTCGGAATTTGGTCATGGAATCCTTGAACCATTTGCGGGTGTAGAGTTCGTTCCATGGCAATGATCTCCTCCACTTCCTCTTGTGAGACTCCATCCTCTGTTTGTAATGTTTCCGGTATATCTCCTACCAGGAAGAGCATTCCATTTCTATTATGTTGTTCAGTTTCGTTTTTTGAGAGGGACTCAAAGGTACTCTTACTCAGCTTCAGTTCCATTTCCTTCCATCGTATAGTCTGCTTAATGTTTAACCTCTTTGAATATTCTGTAAGGCGTTGGGAGTGGGGGTAGGTGAATTACAAAAACAAGTGTTGATGCTTGCTTGTGCACTTCACGTCGCAAGCGGCTACACTCGACCAAAATACCTCTTTTGGTTATACTTATGTAGGTTATGCGCAGCTGATTTATCCAATAAAACTATTTATATTGCATACTCTATAGACTCGGCCCTCAGGACTGTGCAAACTTCGTAGCCACTTTCGCTCTTTTCTTTGGGCCTCCTTTCACCATGAATAATTCCTCAGTTTGACACCTTTTCTGACTAGGTTACATTTACTCACCTTCGGTTTCCTCTCTGGATCTTTTTTGCTTCGAGGATGATGGTAGGGATGGTGGTAGGGATGGTGGTAGGGAAGGCGGTAGAGATGGAGTCAGCGACAGTGGATTGCCAGTCGATCTTTTGGATTGTGTTGACTGGTTCTCTTTTTCGATAATCTCTGGTTCTACTACTACCAGAGGAGTAGCCTTTCCCAATGTATTCTGTTAAGGTATCGGTAAGCTAGTAGAATATCACCACAAGTAGATACAAAATTTTACCTGAGATGTTGGCACATTACCTCCGGTGGTGTCAAGACGATTCTTGTCTTGGTTCTGTAAGTCATCGTTAAGCTAAATTATGACCCAGTAGAAACAAGAATTTACCTCAGTTGGCACATCACCTCCGGTGGTGTCAGGATTGTCCAAGGATTGGCGCTGTAAGGCATCATTAAGCTAAATTATCACCACCATAGAAACAAAAATTTACCTCAGTTGGCACATCACCTCCGGTGGTGTCAGGAGGATCCTTGTCCAAGGATTGGTGCTGTAAGGCATCGTTAAGCTAGAATCTCAACATGGAAAACACAAGATTTTACCTGAGTTGTCGTATCACCTTCAGTTGTGTCTGGACCATTTATGTCCAAAATCCTCTCATCCAAGTCCATATCAATCTGGATGGCTTGTCGAATCTTCTTGGATACTTGAGGAAGTATTTCTTTTTTTGCTTTTGGACCTCGAGGCAAAAGATTTCGCTCTAGACAGCCCCGGTAGACAACGTTGAGATTGATTTCTGAAGGGGCTTCATTCTCTTCCTCAGCATCCAAATCACCGCTGCGCTTGCGAAAGGCGTTCATTGAAATCTCCTAGACATATCTTCAGAGGGGTGAAATCATGAAATCGTTATGCATACCTTGACCAGTAAGACCAAAGCCTTCTGGACCGCTTCATTTACTGCCGGAGATTTCGCTTTGTCCTTGTTGAAAGGATCTTTCCACGCCAAAGGGTTCTTCTCAACCATATGAATCATCTTCTGTACCGCTTGCCGATCCTCTTGCATGTCTTGATAACCAATCCAAGCAGCAAAACACTCCGGGACATCAAACTCCTCTGGGTCTTCAATGGCAGGTGTTGGAATTTGATCTGCGAATGTAAACTCTACCACATGATCCCCCCTGCTGGCATCGTTCCTCGTCATAGGAAGTGAGTTTATCTTAAGATAAGGATTGAGGTGCTTAGCGATGCAGCTCCGCAAAAAGGCAGCAGCTGGTACTGATTCGATAAGGGCATCCCGGTACTCAGCGATGATGTTGTACTCAAGAACAGCTGCTCCTGCGATATGCTGGAATTCTCGTGAGCGTGAGTTGCTAAGAATTCCAGTCCAGTTCCAAGAACTGTGAAGAAGGAGATACGCTCCTTGTAAAACCAGATTCGACTTCTTTTTGAAAGAAATGGGATTCCTGGGTTTGCAAGCCGCCGTCATAGCCTTCACCAAGTTGGCGCAATGAGCCTCCAGAGATGCCTTGCGAGCCTTTCTTTCCTTTCTTTCCACCTCTTCCTCCGAAGCCTTTTTGCTGCTTTTGCTACGAGTTACTCGAAGCTTCACACCAGGATCACCTTCCCCTTCTCCATCTTTGGCTTTGTCGTCATCAGTAGCCGCTTGAGCAGGTAGAAGGGAAGAAATTTCCTTTGTACTTCCAGCCCGTTGAGTATGTAGGGATGCATAAGTAGCCAACTCCATCTCCAGGAGTAAACAAGCTCCGTAGTTCTTCAAAACTATCTGAAGAAGCTACGAATAGATCCATCAATAAAATATGATTGATACAAGACAATAACTTACTTCATCTCCAGCTGGGAATTTGTCAATAATACAATCGTATCTCCCTATAGCATCAATAGCAGCTTGGGTGGGTGATGGCGCTTGAGAGGACTTTGAAAAGGCAACCAGGTAGTCTACAAGGGGATCCATCCATCGTGATATCTAAAATTCATTCAAGAATTTGCAATTTGAACAGGTGATGGAATGTACTTACCTCCATCAAAACTTGGGGAATCCTGCCAAAATGACCTGGTAGTAGCGCTAGAGGACTTCGGGTAAGGATGGGCAGACCGTAGCTTGCATTTGTGAAGTCAAGCATAACAAGTTTAAATTTGGCTGGGATGGACGCAACCAAAGAATGGAATGATTGGTCCACTTGAATTTTGTTCACTTCAAGGTGACGAGAAAGATCCTTCGTTACCTCCGACACATAGCATGCAAATGCACTTGCATAGTCCCTGTCGTCCATACATCCCATGGCATTGGAAGTGGTTTTTGGCATGTTGTACTGCCACACCTCATCTATGACGTTCAGAACATCCTGGATAGAAATTATATCAAAATTAACTCTACACAAAAGAGAATAAAAAACAGACTGGAAGTAAGACATGCAACGCATTTTCTACTTTTCCTGCCCGTAGCTTAGCAACTTGCTCCTCCAACAATCGTTTTTGGTCAAGTTGTCCCAGAGTCCGATTAGAAACAATTGTATTGACGGTATTCATGTCCAGGTGGACGTCTGTCAAGCAGAGTTGCAATTTGTCCGCCATACTGGTTACGGCGGCACACATGAGCTAAGTACAAAATACTCAATACTCCTGTCTGCAATCATTGAAAAGGAATACACCTACTCCACCATGAAGACCACACAAGTTGCTGTGTAACCACCGAATGCCAATCTCAGGCATTTCTAAGAAATGCTCACTATACTTCACCAGCATTGTTGTAGATTTAAATGCCCTTTCTGAGGTGATAATGCCTACGAGAGGGTCGGCTTTCTTGGAAGCATTATTGGCACGGAGCTCCTTCAGCCTTAGGTCCCTCTGGGAATCTGTGAGCGAGGCGAGGTATTGAAATTCCATTATTACTCTCTCTTCGTCTGTTTGCATGTAGACATGCTTTGTTTCATTGCGACTGAGATACTGCGCCAACTGGATTCCTTCTGCAAGTAGAGTCGCTACAAGAAACAAACCACACTACCTTAGTATAGATATCGCAGGAGATAAAAAGACGTACTCTCATCGTATACCGCCACCAACCATTGACCACCATACTCTAATATTCCACCATAATTCTCTATTTCCCTGATGGATTCGACATTGTGGTAATAGATATCTTGAGCGGTCAAGTCCTCATTCGGTATCTTTTTGATAGACTCCCTCTTCTGCTCCACCAGCTTCTTCTTCTTGCGGACCTCTTCAATATACTGACCCAAAGCTTCAAACCGATGAAGGCCACCAGCACAACAAATGGGAGTGGAAGGATCTGATAATTTCAGCGGGGGAAGTTTGTCGAAGTCGGTGAGGTCATGGGTAAGAACAGAGGAAATGGATGTCTTCTTCATCAGGAAATTGGGGAGATGATGATATTTCCAGATAAAAATGGCAATTGAATCCCAGCAGGATCCAAATAGGACAATAGTTGAATGCCATCCCGGTTGGCGAGGATTGTCCGACAGAAAAAGACATTGAACTCGGTTGTCGACTCTATGAAGGCCTTCGCGAATCGGGCAGGGACTTCGACGTACCGGTGGGCTACCTCGAAAACCAGCGTCAGCCGAGCAAAGAGTAGCAGGCCAATGACCGAAGAACCTGAAGACATCGCTCCAAATACAAGTCAGCGTTCGTCCCATGCAAAGTGTCGATGTACGCAGACTGATACTACTGTCGGCGTCTGTTCGAAGTCCAAATGGTGTGTTGCGCGCGCGAGAGCGGCGTGAATGTGAAGCAATTTATGCCATCGATATGCATACCTTTTTTTGTTTTGTCGTGCGGAACCTTTGGATGTTTGGAAAGTTGTACCAAAGCCATCACGAAAATTTAGTAACTCCAATAACGACTTATATCAAATCAGGCTGTAGCAGATAGTCGTACGTGTTGTACAATGTAGTTATAACATATATCGACTTGGACATGACGGTCAACTGGTCCCCTTCTACCCCCTCTGAGTTCTCTGGCAATATCAATTTGAAGTGACATCTAGGATGCGTCCAATCAACTGTCCCATATCATTAGACATTTATACAACATATTACAGCCATTTACTGAGCACTAGCTATTTATTTCGTAGTGATAGCCCTTTGGTCCCCTCTTACCCTCTCCCCTGGCAATATTAATTCGAAGTGACATCTAGGATGCGTCCAATCGACTGTCCCATATCATTAGGGTTTTATACGACATATTACAGCCGTTTACTGAGCGCTAGCTATTTATTTCGTAGTGGTGACCAACGCCTCCCCCCCTCCCTCCCCTCTTTTACTAGTGTATCAATTCAACAAATGACTTTGAGGGGTCAGCGAAAGTCTGCATGGGGTTTTTCAAGGCCGGGGAATTGATTGAGAATATTCCGGAAAGCCTCCAGAATTTATCTGAACACATAACAAAGTCTACCCTGTCACTACTTTTTTTTTTTTTGTAACAATTTTTTCCGACCACCAAATCTTACCAGACCTTTTGTAGAAGCTTGATATATATCTAATACATGGTCTGACATCACTCATTGACCTATATTTCAGTTTTGCATTTTAGTTTTTAATTCCCATTGAAGTATATAGTGTCCTGCTAAGTGAAGGATTCCAGTTAGTAGGTTGGGATGGGCGGTAAGCATCATATTCTGTTGAGGCTGCTTTATTAACTTTAGTCCAGCACTCCTACTGCTGTTCTAGACAGATTCAAGCGGGTCATTGTGGTACTTGCAGGAGCAGCAAGAGGTAGCTTTGAAGAGAAGGTGATTGGTCCTGTCACAGCAGCCTTTAGGAGGGAGGGAGAGTCTTTGGATCAGAGCTTGGGCCATTCAAGGGGCAATTTCCATACTGGGTAGGCTTTCCCATGGAGGGGGAACATTGGTAGGCAATACCTGATGAGATCAGATGTTTGAGCTAACTTGGTCAACAGAAGCCAAAAGAAACAGCCTTCAAGCGTGCTGCTTACAGAGAGGCAGCTACTTCACTGAAAAGCAGCCATGCTCTAAAAAGACTGGCTGGATTTCAGGAATGTAAGCAAAGCTTCTTTATTGATTAGTAGGGCCAGCTAATTTTGTATGATAGATGCCTTTAAGGTGTTTTTTCCTGAGACCTATGCATACTACCAGGATGCAATCAGCCAGTTGTTGAGTACAGATGGGACCTTAGCCTGCCCTTTCATTTTTACTTTTCCGTCAGCTGCACTTAATCTAGGGCCAAGAACTGTTTGCATGCCCCACCAAGACTCAAAGAATTTGTCCTTTGGCATCTGCTATATCATAGCATTAGGAGACTTTGATTCTACTGCTGGTGGACACTTAGTACTTGAGGAGTTGAAGCTAATTGTTCAGTTTTCTCCTGGTGCAACTATGCTAATTCCCTCTGCCATCATAACTCACTGGAACATAGAGATTCCAGATGACCAAGAATGCTTTTCCTTTACTCAGTATGCCTCTGGACAGCTCTTTGCATATGTTGCAAATGGGATGAAAACTGACAGGGAGTTAGCCAGCACTGAATCACTAGCAGAAATGGAGAAGTGGAAGTAGGACAGGAAGGGTCGATGGATGAAGAATTTAAGCAAGTTCCCCTTCTTCTCTGACTACAAATAACTAGTATAGACCACTTGATACTTGCCAAACATCTGCAAAAAGAAGTCTACAGGCTACTATGTAGTCCATATAGCTTGGTAGATCTTATCTACACTCCTCTCTTATATAGTACAACATAACATATGAGGTTTATGTCTATGCTACAATTACACCGTGTTGCAATGGTATGTAAGGGTCAAAATGTGTGACTTATTAATATGACGCCGCGCTGAAGGGGCATTCAGCATTTTTCCCATGCCACAATTCCTTACCTCCTTGACCTCCCTCCATTCTTCATCTCTTTTCCACTCCATCCCCTGTTCTATTCACCATTCAAAAGTGCCTGCCAGGTATTGTTTCACAACCCCATTGCACGATCTGCAACCCTAATCACCACAATTTGCGCTGTGGTCGACTCTCTACATTTACTAATCTATATTTCAGTTTTGCATTTTAGTTTTTAATTCCCATTGAAGTATATAAAATTATGAATGTAGCCAATAGAACAAGCTAGTCTTGTTCTTGTTGGATTTCCTCTGACAACGACTAGTCCCCTCTATTCTTGTATTTAGTGATTGATATGCCAGACACTGTACAAGTATCATAGGTCACCTTCATAAAGAACTCCGCCATTCCTTTGACCTCTGCTGCAATCTGCAATCACAATAATACCCCCACTGCCATTGCTCATCGGACTTCCAAAAACATCATTAGCTTGGACAGCAAAGGTAAATGGTCTGCTCTCCAGGTAACTTTCAAAAGCTTCCACACCATCCTCCACAAGATAGTTCCGCCTCGTGAACTCCTCAACACTCTTAGTTCTGATGCCAACAATGAGTAGTATATTAGAGATGCTTATCAATTCACATTGGATGTTTATGATCCTTCAAAACCACTTCATTTCCTTGCCCTCATTACCGCCATTGCTTGTTTTGGTATATTACCTAAAGTTTTCACCTTAAAAGATGAATTGGCCACTAGGCCTAGATGTTCCTCCAATGCGGAATATTCTGCTTTTGTTCAGAATATGACATGGGAATCTCAGGAAAGTCAAAGCAGAGGAGTCACCCATTTTTGTTAAGATAGTGACTTTCTATATGATCTGTGTCTATGATCTGAATTTTCCAATCGTCCAAAGGCAATGAAGCAAAGAAAAAAGTACAAGCAACAAGAAGTGGATAGACAAGAACAGTAAGTTACATCATTCTATTTATTTATTTTTCTTTTGTTAAGCCTGAGCATTGTCATTCATCAGATGCAAAGGGTATCACATCCCTCTTGTTATGCAGACTTGGTGTGGTGAAAGTCAAAACCCACTATGCTTTTGATTCCAAATGGAACATTGACATTAGTCCTCTATCTCCTTCAGAGCTCAATGTTCTTTATCAGAATGTTATCTCGAAGTTGAAAAAGGATGAGAAATATGGTGGTCACAATGCCATCCAGTACATGATGGATACCAAGACTGCAAATCTCTTGGGTAAGCATGGTTATTTGAATAAAAGACCAACAGCAGATGTTGTAGTGCAAAGTAACAAAAGATTGGCGAGGGATTGGGATGAAGATCAAGGGTATCTTAGTGCTGATGCATTAGCAAATCAACCTAGTGGTAGCAGAAAAGTGTCAAGAACATATTAGTTAATGTATTATATTCTTACATCGAAATTGTAAAAATCGAAATTGTAAGACTCATTTGAACTTATTTGTTCATTTTATCATGTCAATAGTGTCAAATAGTGATGGGCAATACCACCAAAAAATACCATGATGATTACTAAGCATGTGAATGGCAAATTTACCTTTGACACTTAATCTCACTTAATTAAGGTGTATTTACCAAATATAAAGTGCTGTTAACTATCTATGAGAACTGTAGATTAATAAGAGTATTAATGATAAGTGCTAAAGTTTATGATATGATTATGTCTGCAATGAGCAGCATGAATATTTGTCAGGCTAATTCTTCTGCTTGGTAGTCTTGTGCTTGAAAGGATTCCAGCAATTGCTTTTTGCATATCATGGACACATGAGAATGCTTCCACGTACTCGTGAGTCTAGCCTCTGATATATTGGAATGTGACCATATTGCTTAGAATATCTCCAATTGACTGGCCCATGTCATGGGACATCTACCAAACATGTTTTGATCATTTGCTAAGCCCTAGCTATTTATTTTGTAGTGGTGACCAATGTTCTCCAAGTCCCTCCATCCTCCTACCTTTACTAGTATATCAATTCAGAAGATGACTTCTAGGAGGTAATGACAGTGTACACAGGGTTTTCAAGGTCAAGAAATCAATTGGGAATGGTCCCAAAAGCCTTCACAATTTATTTGAACACTTAACAAAGTCCACCCTCCTAGGATTTTTTTTTCTTCTTTGGAACAAATTTTCCCAACCACCAAATCTTACTGGACTTTTTGTAAAAACTTTATATACATCTAATGAATAGACTCGCACTATTTATCAACCTATATTTTAATTTTGCATTTTAGTTTTTAATTCCCATTGAAGTATATAGATATGCTAAGGTGGAGAGAGATAGCCTCAAGGTACAGTCTAATCGGATACAGGCATGCCTGAGATAGAAGTCCATCTGCAGGTGGGTGTAGAGGAGAAAAGATAATGCAGAAAAGGGACAGAGGGGGCACTTGTATCTGCTGTCATCCTCCTCCAAATGATACATCTTATCTACAAATTATTGATGAACACGTCACAAAGAGTTGTGAGGAACTTACTGAAGATGAAGAGAGTGAGCTTTTTGAGTGGACTTCAAGGTGACATGGAGAATTATTGATAGCCTGAGGTTGTGGTAAATCCTAGTGCAATACTTGCTGGGTATTTCATCATGGGCTGTTGATAATGGGAGGAGGCCTAGTAGGAGGGCAGAGACACACTGTATTGTCAATGTAAGCACCCCAGGGAACTATAAGGACATACCTAGATCAACGCTGTGCAACTACAATAGCTCTATAAGCTCGGGCCATCTGCTCCAGCACAGCAGACATTTGTGGTCATGTCTCTGGATCTTGATTCATCAACTGCCGGGATATATCCAGAAGTACCCCATGATCAATTGATGGTTAACAACCGGAACAAAATTCGGCTAGTGTTTTGCCATAACTCCACAAATCAGCCTTGAGTGGCTAGTACCATCCTGTGTATACCTCTGGAGCAATGTAGTCTTCAGTGCCCACTACCATGACTCCTTCGTACAGCGCATCAGGGGAGGCCACGTCACAGGAATTGAGGTGCTAAAGTCAACAATGGACAGATGCTTTGGTAGGATAATGATGTTGTGGGGCTTCAGATCCATATGAGCCACACCTTGTGCATGCATAAACACTGGCACCCCTTCCATAAGCTGCAGTGACACAGACCACAAGTGCTGATTGTACTGCTTCAAGAAGGTCAAACATCTGCCAGCAACTGGCATGGAGATGGTAGTGCTTTCTTGAATGCCAGTGGGCCAGAACTTGAGACCGGAAATTGTGTGATTTGATGGAGAAGTGCCAGTAAGATATTCTAAGATGGGGATCTCATCTGTGGCTGCGATGAACTTGAGGTATTCTCTACTATCCCTTGTCTTGCTCAAGACTACAGTGAGATGAAGATGCTGGTACAATCGTACAAGTGTGAGCATCAGTGCTGCTCTAAATGATAAGAGCTCTTACACTGTAGGAAATAAACTCAATCTCGCAGTGCATCTCATGAATGATACACTGGACATCCTTAGCTCCAAAAATACCTAGATCATCTTGAAATCCTATAGACTTTGCCGACTTCCCCGTGATCATATGTGTGGTCTCTGTCTCTTCCTGGATGGTGTGTAGATACTCCTTCTTGGCTGGGTCTAATTCAGCTGACAACTTGAATGCAGCAACGAGTGTTGTCAGATTAAACATTTCATATAGAAAATCTACCTGCTCGTGGGGGTCACGGAGATCAAAACTTTTCTCATGGATGGACACCTGTATACTCTGTTTAAAACTAGCATAGTCCAACACATCATGTCCACTAACTGGCTTATGATCACTTGCAGCATTGTCACCTATTTCCATTGTGATATACTGGGATACAACCATATTGCCAGCACCTACAAAGACAGCCACTGTGAAAAATGTCTGAGAGCTAGACCATAGAAGTAGCTTTCCTGTGTGTGCACAAAGGCAGTTGCTTGGACAAGCAGGCGAGGAGTCAGGTTGGATTTGGGGGTTGGGGAAATGGAAACAGAACCTTCAAAGAAACATGCCCGCACCGGAACGATGATGGATGTCAGCAGAGAAAGCACATGGCAGGACCAGGACACGGACTTCGAGGGTGGAGAACAGGAAGCCGCGGAGGAAGGTGGAGCCACGGCGGACACTCGCGATGGTATTGCGATGCTGGTGGAGGTGATTGAAAAGGTCGTCAAGAGGATGGACCACTGCATGGTGTTTCAAGGCCGCCAGGCGGAGAGTTGGAGGCTGTTAGAAAACACCCAGTACAAACTTGACTGCCGCCATCTCAAGGCATCCGAGGACCTGGCCACTGAGGGCTCACACGATGCTCGCAGAGGCGCTCGCGCACGATTGATTGCAGTTCGTTGAGGGTTCGAGTAGGGATGGCGGAGGCGGAGGCGGAGCTGCAAGTGGAGAGGAGAAGATGGAGAAGGAGAAGGAGAAGGAAAAGGGAAAGGGAAAAGAGAAGGAGAAGGAGGTCAATGGGAGTGCGGAGGTGAAGGAGCTGGGCAGAGATGCACCCATGGATGACGCAGACCTTCCCTAGCCGTCCCTGCGTCCGTCTATGTTTTATGTCGTGTCAAAAATTGTACTGTAGTTGTCGACATAGAATCAATCACGTGCCTTTCAGAGCATCACGGACATGCACATTTCTGGTACCGTCGGATATGCGCAGTTCCACTACCATCGGATATGCGCATTTCTAGTACTATTGGATGTGTGCATTTCAAGTACTGTTGGATGTGCGCATTTCAAGTACTGTTGGATATGCACATTTCTAGTACTATCGGATATGCGCAGTTCCATTACCATCGGATATGCACATTTCTAGTACTATTGGATATGCACATTTCTAGTACTATTGGATATGCACATTTCAAGCACTGTTGGATATGCGCAGTTCCACTACCATCGGATATGCACATTTCTAGTACCATCGGATATGCGCGGTTCGAGTACCATCGGATGTGCGTATTTCAAGTACTCTCGGATATGCGCAGTTCCACTACCATCAGATATGCGCTGTAGGTACACTGAAATCATGGCATAACATAGTATAACCCTAACGGAATTACAAAAAGCATGTAGTATATCA
>JBBPOM010000832.1:0-17426 GCA_038091455.1 Leccinum uliginosum | reverse complement strand
CCTCATACCGTCAAGGAGAAAGGAATCCGGCAACGGCAAGATCGGAGGACTGTGCAGCAAATGTGCAGACACTGAGGCCAGATTCGGAAGGGCCAAGAAGTCGATAGAGGGGGAAAAACTCGGAGCAAGGAGGCAGTGAGTGACGTTCATTGTTCTAACTGATGGCGGCTGTCAATACTAGTGAGATCCGTTATCCAATCAAAACTGTGCATATATCCACAGAAGAGTCTCGTACGGTACTAAGGCTCACGCGTACTCACTTAAACGGCAAGCCTCACCGCTCGGAGTGGGACAGGCAAAGTTGCATGTACGTCGCAAACGAGAGCGTACTAACGGACTCGGACTGTTTGGGATTCAAAACGAGTCATAGCAAAAATAATATTATCAGACCTCGACCGAGTCGACGAACATGGGCTTTTTCAATGTGATGTCGGTGCGGCAGCGTCGTTGATCCGATAACTCGGATCGGTTGTCTTCTTAATATCACATGATCAACCCGGATTTTTGGACGCGTCAAGGCCAAGTTGGAGTCGCTTCAGCAGTCCATCAAAACTCAAGTTGTGACCGTAATGTCTTGAAGGCATCTTGCTACTAATTGATGTGATATCCGGAAATCAAGTGGCCAACCAGACATCATATATGTCTGGTCTGAATCTGTCACCAAATTCGATCCCGCATCCTTGAACGCATCGCTCGAAAACTCGAAAGCGACGCAACCGACTCGATCACTGGCACTTGAAAGGTAGGTAGTACTACGCTGCCAGTGGGGCGAGTTTGGTGAGTCCCATAGTAGAAACACGCACGCTCATCATGATTAATATTGGCATGTCAGTATCACCGTGACCGTCCTTGGATGTCGCCTTCTCTCTTTGAAGCATCGCGATCTCACAAACATCTCCCCCTTTTGCTCGAACGTGCAAGGCTCGAGAACCACTACGACATCTCAACATTGTCATCTTGACGGCCCGTCCGCTTCTGGCTCCGCTTCGAGCTCACTGTCACGCGCAAAAATAGACAACTTGGCTTTCTGCAAGCTCCGCCACTGTCAGGTGTGCTAAGCATCAGATTCTATATTATCAAACACCACGCAAGCGGCGGCAGGCGTCATGTTTACGTCTCCAATGGCGGTACGTACTATCCGGCGATGGGATGAATCCAGCGACCTTGACAAGACATTGACATATCAGCTAACTTAGATTTTGTTAACTACTACTAGTGGTGTTATGGTTTCTCGAATTAAGGTCCAAGGAATATCTACAAAGCTATCCCATCCGTACCAGTGCCAGACTCTGGGTCGTTGGACTCGACAAAGACGTACGTATTTTTTGACTAGTACATGAGCATCATCAATCTGGCTAGCCATCTTGACGAAACGACATCTAAATTGTACTTGATCTCCCGGATACAAATCCTCAAATAGATGTAACGAATGAGAAGTGCGACCAGCACACGATGATACGATGGCACGATGGCACGATCGTTTACTGATAGACTGCGACAGAGTTGATCTTCCATTGCGCATCTCGAGGGACGTCAGTCGAAAAGGATAAGTAGCTGGAGGATCATCCAGACTCACCGGCAAAGTTGGTCGCATTCGCGACGATCTCGCTACACGTCGCTGGACAGCCCGAACTACCATAGGCACTCGCGGATCCTGCCCAATCTCCGCAGATGGTGGTGTCGAAGACCAGCTGGTGATCCCGGAAATTAGAGGTAATGTTGCAACGCGCGGAACCCCAAGCCGCCGCCGGGATACCCCAACTGGCGGGATTGGGTCTCCGGTTGGTGATATCGATAGGGACGCTTGAACGGGAGAAGCGCCATATCCTTATGCCATAAGTCTTGTCCCACAGAAGCGCGAAAACGCCTCCGCCAACACTGTTGAACCCTGGACCAAACGACTCCGGACTGGGGTCTACAATACCGCATCCTGCGTTTGCAGTCGCTGCAGTGTCGCAATTGGCGTTCAGGACATGCCCGGTGAACGATGGGTTGGGGCTTGTAAGATTGACAAGTGGCAAACCACCTGGCATAGTGTTGTTCGTCGTGTTGTTGTAGTACAAGGGAGTGGCCTGGGGTAGCAGCTGACTGGTAGTACTCGGCATCGACTTGACCAGCCAATCGCTGGTCGGAGTGGGATAACCTGTCGTAGTGTTGGTGGGTGGCTCGGGATCCGTCCCATTGCCATTTGCCGGATCGACCTGGCAGGTATACTGGGACCCAGTGTGTAGCGTCATCTGATTGTACGTCAGACCGTTGACGCCTTCCACGACATCGATCTCTCCCATATTAGGCCATTGTGGTCCAAAGGACTGCGGTTGACAACAGATCAGTCATAGAACTCGATCAAGCAGGTAGTGAAGACGAACCCAGAAACTGGGCCACACACCACAGCCGACCGGTATCGCAACTGCATCTAGAATGAACAAACCACCATTATACACCTTGTTCGACGAAATGCGGACGCTGCCAAAGTTGATATGCATTAGTCCATCGATATGATGCGACTAAGAAAGCACAGCGTCTCACGATTTGCGTAGGCCGCCGACGGCTACTTGGCTCGTGGAGTCGACGGCAAGAACGGTGAGGTTATTCTTCACGTATGCGAGATTCTGTGCTTGTGCATCCTGCAAGCTTAAATAATTCACATTGCCATGTGTGGGATCCGCCTGGGAAAAGAACGTCCAATCCCTGTGGGAGACAGGTTCGCGAATGACATGGAACGAGCACAGTGAGACACGTACGTGAAAAAAGACTCGCCTTGATATAGATCCTGAAGAACATAGGTATTGTTTGCGGTTTTGGAGAGATGTGGGAGATGTGGGAGATGTGGGCGATGAAATGAGAAGTCCTGGGGCAGAGCGCTGGCCAGTGTAGTACAGATGGAAATTACGGAAAGGAGGCCAGCAAAACCAGCTTGCATCTTCAAACGACTGAACGACAAAAAAAAAGTAAGAAATAATATACAGAAAAGAATTAGGTTATGAAGGAAGATCAGGGAGCGGAATCGAGCACCATTTTATACCGACTCACTGTCGGACCAGGAAGAGATCTTATTCGAACTTGCCCGATTGATGTGATTCTGGACCAGACTGAAATCGATGTTTCATCGTTAGGATCAGTGATAGCAAGGTACGAGCTGCCATCCGAGTCGGTCCATAATTGACGCAAGTGATGTGCGGAACAAAATGGGTTGTCAAGTTCACGAACAAGGAATCACAACTCCGGAGAGCTTAGGTGCGGCCCAGCACGCGGCGGAACAGCCATGAGCCGATGTTCATTATCATGATTATATCAAGTTACTTACTTATATGCATGCATGCATGCACCAAAGCTAGTACCTTGCTGTCGTACACCATTTCAGGGCAGTTGCATGTTCCAATGAATGATCGTTTCACGAACCTTTTCCGGATCACAGAGCCGACGGTCACTACTGGGGCTGTGGATGACTCCGGTCCAACATAGAATAATATACACAGCCATGTAGCTCCTCGGTGTGGCGGTTGAAACTGGCGGGAATATGCATCAGATCTGCCTTTCAGATCAGAGTTTTGTACATGTTTCTGATGCAGTAGCCGAACTCGCAAGCGACATGTACGTTCCACCGACACAAGAGGTGAAGGTCTGGTGTAGAAAGCCGAACACAAGACCCCGATATTGAGAAAGGCGCGTCACGAATCCATGAGTGCGTTAGTAGGCTGCCAGTGGGCTCCAGAAAGACTGGAAGTTGGTTGAAAAGTCAGACTTGTCCTCATGATGACGTCATCAAAGATCTACAATTTTTCTCGGGCCGATTCACCGCACTTGATGGACTCTTATGATCTCGTGAATTTACTTGAAGGGAGACATTGTCTTGGAGTTCTTTCTTGCACTCGTCTTCCCAGTATCAAGCAGAAAAAAAAAGTCCGTGGCATTGTTGTACCGTACATCAAGAATGAGTCATCTAGAATATTGTTCATAAAAATAGTCCTGATCTGTCCATCACATCATATTTATATGTTTTGACACTGAGAGTGATTGTTTCGAAAGAAAGCAAATAGAACGCCGGCAAGTCCTGCCAGACGTCTATTGATAGACGGCGATGTAGTTGATTCGCCATTGCGCATCTCACATAACGGTCAGCACATAGGGGGAAACGGCATGCAAGCGCCAAAAAAAGACATTTCCCGACTCACTTGCAAAGTTAGTGGTGTTCGCGACCATATTGGAACACGTCCCCGGACAGCCAGAACTGGCGTACGCACCCCCGGCCCAGCCACCACAGATGGTAGTGTCGATAATGATAGAATGATCATAGAAATTGTCCTGGATATCGCACGTCGCCGCGCTCCAAAACCCTGCTGGCGTACCCCAGTTGGCAGGTGTGGGGGCTTGGTTGGTGATGTCCGTAGGGATGTTAGCGCGAGTAAAGTGCCACACCGACATGCCAGCGCTGGTATCCCACAAAAAGGCAAATACCCCACCCTGGGCGTCATTAAACCTAGGGCCAAACGAGTTTGCACTAGTGTCAAGGATGGAGCATCCAGAATCGGCATTCTGCGTGCTGTAGCAATCGGTGTGGAGGTCATTGCCAGTAAACTGTCCTTGGTTCGCCGTATTGATCTTGCAGGGATTCGATGTCCCGCTGTGGAGCGTCATCTGATTGCTCGCCTGATTGTTGATGCCTTCCACGATATCGATCTCCCCTCCCATAGGCCAGTTAGGTCCATTGGTCTGCGGTCAGTGAAGATCAGCCATGAAGTCCTTTAGTTACAACGATGAACGGACGACGACGAACCCAGATGCTGGGCCATACACCACAGCCGACAGGCATCTTGGCCACATCCAGGATGAACAAACCACTGTTGTATATCTTGTTCGATGTGATGCGAACGCTTCCGACATTCAAATCAGCGATCAATCCATCACGCCACACGGGCAGGAGCGAACCCGGAGCCTTACGAGTTGCGGTTTCCTCCGGCGGAGACATGATTCGTGGAGTCGACAGCGAGGACGATGGCGTTACCGTCCACGTAGGCGAGTCCTTGGTTCTGCGCGTCTTGCATATTCACGTAATTTACGTTGCCATTCGTCGGATCTCCGCTTTCGAAGAACGACCACTCGCTGTGGCATGCGATGCGATCGGTGCACGAACGACAATGGTACGAGCAAGCGGGGATACGCACGAGAAGAAATTCCCTCCCTGATACCAGTCCTCGAGGTTATATGTCTTGCTCGAGTCGGAGCGGCCTTGGTGAACGCGTCCACTGACTAGAGGAATCGCGATAAAGAGGCCAACGAAACGAAAGCAGGTAGGAAGGCGCATGGAGCACGGAAAAGAACGGTTGTAAATGAAGGGTTCGTGGGTTCTAGCGTTCTAGGGAGCGGACGAGGGGACCCCCAAGGGAGAGCATACCGCGTTTTATATCGTCTCTTCTTACGGCTGAATGGGTGTGCGAAGGCGTGGTGGCCCCACGTTGAGATTATTACCATCATAACCAGTTCATTCTTGGCAACGCGAAACGAGGCACACAGATCTGACCATCCCCACCAAGGGGAGTAGTATGCCTATCATTCATCTGGGAGTTTAGATGGGCCAGCATTGCATCGCGAAGCAGTGGTTCGTACTAGGTAGAGAATCGAGGTAAAGAGCACAGTCAGTACTAGTGAGGTAGGGAAATTCCAAAAACGTACGCCATGTGTGGGGTAGTCCGATCCACCACAACGTGTATGACCCTATCAGTAAGTAGTAGCCGATGGGAATCGCGAACCATATGCCTACCTCGAGGTATGCAATGAGTCCGGTTCTGTCGCAAGCCGTGTATTTTCCCACCATCAATGGGGGTGTCCAGAACAACGCATCGTCGCCTAACGACGTGCTCCCTCTCAAAGAAAACACCAACCTCGTCTCGTTCGACAAAAGGCCATCCACCCACACATCAAAGCTTGGGCTGCAGAACGAGCAGCAGTAACCGGTCGCTGAACCACAACATTCGAATCACAAGTCAAGACGCCTCCTTCTGAGCTTCATATCGATCTTGCCAATACATTTGACCCGCTCGCTCCAAGATCAGACCTATAGTAGGCATGCGTACCTGGCCGCATCATCTCGGTCTAGCTGCGACCTAAATACCCAGCCCAAATTTCCGTGATACATCTCGGACGCTAAAAATAATCCGTAGTACCGTACGTCGCAAGGTTACCTCTCTCCTGGTCCAGTCACGACATACCTAGCTCCAACTTCCGTGATCCATCACGTCCATCTCGGACACCAAAAATAAGTCGTACGAGATCTCAAAGGATACACACACACCCCTCCCTCCTGGTCTAGCTACGACCTACCTAGCCCCCAACTTCCGTGATCCCATCCCGTCACGACACCAAAAATAATCATGCCGTTGCAACGTTATCAGCGCGCTCTGTATACTCTATACATATATATGTATGCTTTGCCATCGTGCACGCACGCCGCTGACGGTTTGTGACACTACAGCCAATCACGATCTCTCCCCTTCCTCGGTCCCTTCTTCAAAGAAAAAAGACCAGTGGGCGGATCTACGTCACACCCGACGGTTTTCTCAGGTACATACCAGGTACAACAACCCACCCAGGCAGCGACGTGGCATCTCCTCCGGCCTCCTCGCGGAAGTTTACGGTGGCAGATCAAACTTGGGTATATCTATGCTGCCATTCGACGGCAATTGGTCGGAAATGAACACCGAGCGCTGGGCAACTAAAGAGAGCTTTTGATTCGCCCCGCCAAGGTAAGAAGTCGAACAGAATCGTACAAATCAAGTATCTAAAACCACACGCCGCTCTCCTCCACCCGTTCCGGTATCGTACGTTTACTAATCCGATGTCGTAAGTCAGCATCGGCGATTCGGTGGAAAGAAAAGACGCACCGTAATGACCGTCGGTTCGTCCCGCTGTAAAAACTCCTTGAGCTTCGAAATCTCCAATGCCACTTCGATGAGACCCTGGAGACCCTCTGCAGTCGCCCTGCTTAACTCCTCCTCTCCCGCGTCCGGCCCAACGTATCGCTCTACGTACATCCTCACAGTGGCACCTGCGCTGCCCGTACCGCTGAGCCGGAACACCACTCTGGAACCGTCTTCGAACAAGACGACCTGGCCCTGGTTAGCGCTGACGCTCTTGTCGATGGGATCCGTGTACGAGAAGCTAGATACGGAGGCGATCTTGTAATCCTGAGTGGTGCTCTTTGAGCGGTAACTCTTATTTGCCAGAGAAGAAGTCTTGATAGCGTCGTTCAGGACCGCGACCATCTTGTTGGCGCCCTCCGAGGACACTTCTTCGTAATCGTAACGGCTGAAGAACGAACGACCGTACTTGGCATAGTGCTTCTGCAGCAATTCGTTGATGCCGATGAGTTTGTTTGGGGATTCCTTGTTGGCCGCGGCGAGGATGTTTAGCCACGCTTACGGTCCTGGATGTAAGCTGGCGGCGGAATACGGAAAGGGTGTCCCAACTTGCCGACAATCGCCCACAGCCCGTCCTTTTCACGGATATGGTCTGAACCCGTTCCGAAAGATTCCTCTCCGCAGATAGAGAGACGTCCGGCGTCCATCAAATTTCCAAAGAACTTCCAGCCTGTCGTGGAAGACGATGAATCAGTGGGCCGATGTGCGCACGCCACGACGCGTACCAGTGGGCACCTCAAAGTATTCGAGACCTTTTTTCTGTGCGACAAGATCGATAGCCTTGCTAGTTGGCATGCTGCGGGCGAGACCTTTGACGCCTCCCTTCTGGAAGTAAGGAATGACGTGGGCCCAGTCTGCGATGATCGCGACCGAGTCTGACGGCGTGACGAACGCGCCCTTGCCATAAATCATATTTCTATCCCCGTCCCCATCGCTCGCAGCGCCAAACTGAATCCCGTTCTTATCGACGACCTCGACGAGCGAATGTGCGTACGTCAAGTTCGGATCGGGGTGACCCCCGCCAAAGTCGGGGAGAGGCACGCTGTTCTGAACCGCCGCCTCGGGAAGACCGAGTTCCTCGAGAAAGATGGCACGCGCGTACGGCCCGGTGACGCCGTGCAGACCGTCGAACAGAACGCGGAACGAGTCGGCGTTTGTCTGCAAAAAGTCTTTGACGAGCGCAAAGTCAAAGATCTCCTTGAGTAGAATGACGTAATCGGCAACGGAATCGATGATCTGCACTTGTGAGGGTCCGTACGCCGTCTCGCCAATCTTGGAGAGATCGACCTTTTTTTTGTTCGGCGTGAGTCGGGTTGGTTGTGACTGACAAACGAACGAGGGGAACGTACGGGCTCTGCCTCGATGACCCTGTACCTCGAGATCGTCTTGGTCACCTCGTAGATCTTGTCCGTCACGTTCTCCGGCGCAGGTCCCCCGTTGGCCACGTTATACTTTATCCCAAAATCATTGTCCGGACCGCCGGGGTTATGACTTGCCGTCAGAAGTATACCACCGTCAGCCTTGTATTTGCGGATCACGTTGGACGCGGCCGGGGTAGAGAGTATGGAGTCCTTGCCGACGATGAACTTGCTCACGCCGTTGGCCGAACCGATCTTGAGGATGGTCTGGACGGTCTCGGGCGAGAAGAACCGGCCGTCTCCGCCGATGACGATCGTCGAGCCCTGGGCTTTGATCGAATTGAAGATGGACTGGACAAAGTTCTCGGTGTAGTGCTATATACAGGAGATGCTTGAGCGAGCGGAACGAAACACACGTTCGATCACCGCGTACGGGTTGTTGGAACACTTTGACTCTGTGTGCGATGATCAGGACGCGAATGGCGAGTCGAGAGGAGGGGTTACGGACCTCTTTCTCAGCCCAGACGTACCGGGTTTCTGACCGTCGAATGGTTTAGTAGGGATTTCTTTCGCTTGATGAGCCATCGCTAGCAAACGGGATGATGGTAGGTTGCACCCGGCGACGACAACTCTTTATAGATAGCATGATCACACGTGATCTATTACCCAAAGACGTCCGAGAACGCACTCGCGAGATGGGATAACATGTCCTCGGTCACCAAACCACGTCCTTCCACCTCGAACGCTCTCCTACTGCACCTACGCGTGACGATGCTCCCACCGATCGCAGCCAAGACGGGCAGTCTCGACACCGCAAGACCGTGATCCCTAGAAGTAGCATCATCAGACCCGAAACGAAGATCGAGATCAATGAAACTCACCCATACGCCCCTTCCTCATAACACTTGCCCCACGCCAACATCGTACCCACACACCCGCTCAACACGTCCCCCTGCCCTCCACACCTCTTCATCCCGCCCTCTTCATCCACCACCACCACCTCCCTCTCCCCGTCCCCCTCTGCAACACGAACCACATCCTTACCCAGATCCCTCGTATCGCTCGCCACGACGTCCCTCGCCCCTTTCTCCAACACCACAACCCCCCCAAGCACCCTCGACACATCCCCCGCCGCTTCCTTCCCCTCCCCAACCCCAACCAACTCACACAACCGCTTAAACTCTGCCACGTTGGGCGTCAACACAGCCCGTCGGTACCCCCGCACCAGCGAAATCCAGTCCTCCCCCTTGCCAGACCGACCAGCGAGCATCCACAACGCGTCCGCGTCCAGCACCACAAACATGGAGCGTTCGCGAGCAAGGGTGAGCGCCGCACGGGCGTACGATTGCATGTACGTCTCCCGACCCAGACCAGGGCCTAGAACGAGGACGTGCAGACGTGCCAGGATCGCGTCCATGTCTTTGAGCACGCGGTCTTGCGCGCTTGCAGAAAGAGTCAGCGAGACGAAAGCGAGGGACGAGGGACGGACGTACGCGTCCTCGCGGAGGATGGGATGCACGATCACGTCGGGCGAGTACGACTTGATCGCCTGCGCAGCGGTCGGCGCGCATATAACGTGCGAGAGGTCGGCGCCCTGGGGAGACAATCAATCGTTCATGCGTCAGATGGAAAGACAGCGCACCAATCGAAGCGCAGACATGGCCGCAAAAAACGGCGCGCCCGTATAGCTACATGCACGAATAGATGAGAGAAAAGGGGTAAATTAGGGAAAGACGAACTCAAGAGCGCCTCCTAAGACGCCGACCCTGCCTACGGTGTGTCTCGATCTCACGAGCCCATGGGCCTGCGACAAAGGGACGCACCTGACTGGCCTTTATGTAGGGTCCCATTCAGAGGGGGAATGATTTGTTTTATCTGATCGATGATGACTTTCGGAACGGGCATGGTGGTAGTTTAGGTTAAGAGGTCAATAGGATATCGGAAAGGTGATACTACAACATGCATGTGTATGTACACGAGCGTTATCCGGCACTACCAGTCCGAGGTAGATGCAAAACACCATTAAACCTTTCAAGTAGATTGTATAATAAAAGAACGACGACTTTGCCGTGTCGATTAAACAGAAAGAAAGAAAGGAAAGGAGAGCTTGTACGCAGAAATCCGGGAAAGTCCAGGGGGTAATAGTAATTAGAAAAACGACAAGCGAGGAAACACGGCAAAGGACCCGAGCATGGGTCAATAAATTCCAAAATAAAGGTAAGAAAGTAAACAAAATCGTCAACTTGGGATGCCAGCTGGAGTTCCACCATGCCAGAAAGCTCCCAAAAAGGCGCCAGCGTTGGACATGATCTCGACAGCGCGACCGACAAGAGTGCCGTTCAAAGCGTCATCTCCGTCTCGGGTGGGACTCCTAGAGCCGCCAGATGACGTTCTCCGCTCGTGGCGAAAGGACTTGGTCGCAAAGGGAGGGGGATGAACAGGGAACACGGGGGAGTTGGCAGGCGTGGGTTGACGTGAGATGGATTCCTGTTCCTCGTACACGCAACCTGGCGAGATGGGTATCGATGCAGGCGCCTCAGTGTAACTCGTCTGTGTGATCGGTTTGGCGTCCAGGACGAGGCGCGGAGGCAGGCGGGCGGGCACGTAGCTGTGGGTGGTGGGTGTCGCAGCGCTCACCGTTGGCGTTGAAGATCCGGAAGAAGAAGATCCGGATGGACATTTTCTCCGCGGGTCAGGCACGGGAGTGGAGACGACCACGACGACGCGTGCAGCGGCGGCGGTGGCAGCAATGGTGTGGGGATCATCGGGACTCAAACTGGAATTTGATCCAGAACCCGACCGCGATCCGGATCTTCGCGCAGACCGATCTCGTCCTCGCTCCGCGGACCGTCTGCCCTCCTTCTCTGCCCCTACCCTCAAATACTCCCGATCTCGCACGCCCACGCTGCCAATCCCCAGCCCTATGTTTCCCTCCGGACTGAGACTGCCCAGGGGACTTCCTGTGTGCACGCTCTCCCTATCAGAAAACGATGACGTGCGGGAGATGCTCCGTCCGCGGGGCTGTTCGACCTGTGCCTGACATGACAGTGATGGGGAAGACGCTGACCGCCCTGTTACTGTCGGTGCAAGTAGGCTGTTTCCCGTACCCTGGGCACCAGCAATAACACGAGCAGCCCAATTCGAGGAAGCGGCTGCCTGAGGGGTCGATGCGGTGGCGATCGTATTTGGCGAAGGCGTCCGGGAACGTGACCTGCTTCGAGAATTCGATCGGGGCGTGTCTGCTGAGCTGACGACCACCTCGGGCTTCCCTTCCAACACGCCAGGACAGGCACCCCTTGCGCCTGGGGACACGCCAGCGAGATCGACGCGTGCGCCAACAAGCTGTAAACCGTCCGCCTGAGTGCTCGTCTTGGGTTCGTCGGTTGCTGTCTGTCTGTCCCCTTCGCCCATGTCCTCGTTCGGCTCCTGTGCCGAGTAAACATACGATGGAGGAACGTAGACGAGCTCTACAGGCGAATCGTGTGCGCCGTAAGGGGAGCCATTCCCGGGCCCGGCATAATTTAGTTCGCGGGGGCGTGGGTAGGGCTGTGGGAGTGGGCATCGCAATCGTTCGTCGTCTTCGTCGACATCGTCCAACTTGGTCTTGAGGACGGTGGGTGCAATGAGTGCGATCGTCACTAATTCCTTGTCTGTGCTTGGTGAGCGTGTGATGAATGCGTGTTTGCCCCGCCCGCGCTGGCTGGTGCTCGCAGAACCAGCCTTGGAGGGACGTGAGCGCGAAGACGAGGACGAGGCGGACGAAGAAGAATGCGTGGGAGAGTGGGGGAGAGTAGGGGGGGAGGGTGCGGGCGGGCTGTGACGGACGCGCATGTGAAGGACATCATCTTCGTCGTCCTCTTCCGAGGTGGATGACGAGGGAGGGGATACGTCGTGAGTGGGTGGGGAGTGGTGGGGATGGACCATCGGAGAATAGGCAGGGTGGTGGTGGTGGTCATCGTCGGCATCGTCGTCGAAGAGCATCTCGTCTACCTCATCGATGATGCCGTCTTCCGAGTCCTCGTCATAGCTTGTGAAAGGGAAAACATGAGTGGGCTGGTGAGGGAGAGAAGGGGTGGAGACATACCCGTCGTCATCGAGCGGGCAAGCATTGCCGAAGCGGGGGTTTGCGTGTGGGCGCTTCTTCTTCGGCTTGTCGATAGCGATGCACTGTTCGACAAAGGTGTTGAAACTGATGTGCTTACGCTTGTGTCTTGGTGCGACGGACTGAGGTGGGGAGTCGCATTTGAGGAGACTGGAACTGAGGACGTCTACGCGCGGGGGAGAGTCGCGACGGAATACACGGCTCGGACCCCAGCGGGTGATATGGGTATCACTCTTTGTGTACATGAGGGGCGGGCGGGCGATCTTGTGAGGGGAGGAGGGGTCGCCGTCGGACATGACCTGGAAAGGGCCTTCCTCCTCGGAGTCGGGTGGGCTGAAGACGGGCGAAAGAGGAAAGTCTGAAGCGAGGAGTTGGCCGATGGATCTGTGTTTGAGAATCGGTTTGCGCACGGCGCTTGCGACACGATGGAAGGTGGGTGAGTGGGGAGAGGAGAGGTCTAGGGTGACTGCTACGGTGGGAGATGGTCTCTGTACGGGCTCTGCGGTGTGTAAGGGGCCGTAGAGCCAAGTGACGTCCGAGTCCTTGAGCCTGGAGGGGAGCTAGGTGAGTGATGGAAACGAGTTCGATGAGGACTGACCAGTTGAGTGTCTCTGGAGTGATCGTCTTGAGACCGTTTCTCTGCTTCCACCAGGTGCGCCAAGAAGCGTTTTCGAGACGGACGCCGTTTGCGATTTCGTTCTTGAGCCGGGTCATGTTCCGCCATGACCGCCAGACGTCTTCTTCGCGCCATTCGTGCGAGAGGTAGTCTACCTGACCGCGCGGTAGATCTGAGACGGCCGAGTCGTCTGGGATGGTGGCCATCATATCGTTCTTCGTAGACGGGAGGGGGTTGATATGGGAAAAAAGGTTACGCTTGTACTGTCACGTGCTACCCTTTCTACTAACCATAATGTCGGACAAGTTCGACTTTCAGACGTTTCTAGATCAGATAAAGTCTCGCAGCGCAGATCCAGTCGCAAAGTTCCTCAGATCGCAAGTAAAACACAACTTGGTACTCGAACACACCGCTCACTACCGCTCCTCAGCTTCCTCAGCAACTTTACGAAGCGCAATTTCACCGTCAACGACCAAGTCAAGGTCATCAATGACTTTTTGAATGTACCGTGAACCAGACCATACCTTGAGATCCAGCTCAATCGCCCCTTCTGCAGTTCATCGCAGCAAAGATGCGTGAATCAGACGTGTGGAAGAATGCCTCCGACTCCGAATTCGACAACGCAATGGAAGGCATGGAGAAGCTCGTCATGAACAAGCTATACGACTTGTCCGTCCCATCGCACACTCTCACCCGCTCGCCTTCACTTCCCCTTGCAGCACTTTCTCTCCATCTCTGCCCGTCCTATCACCACCCCGCCCCGTCACCTCAGACGACCTAGAACGCGATCGCATCCTCGCTCAGAGAATCACCCTCTTCCAGTGGATCATTCCTTCTCATCTCGACATTCCCGAATTAGAGACTAAAGATCCCGCAATCGCTGGCTTTCTCGAATTCGCCCAGCAAGGTTCCCTCGTCCCCTTCTTTCTTCTTTCCTTCAAATGACCATCCCCTAAAGAACTATGCAAGGTCAACCACTACAAGGCACCGAGGGACAAGTTGATCTGCATCCTCAACTCCTGCAAGGTCATATTTGGTCCGTGCCTCGCCACGTCCCACCTACCCATTCCCTGACTCATCACAAGGCCTTCTCCGCCACCTGCGCAAGGATGAAGGCGCAGACTCCTTCGTTCCCGTCCTCATATTCGTCGTCCTCAAGGCAAATCCACACCACCTTTTATCCAACGTGGAGTACGCGTGCCCTCTCATCTTGCCCCATATGTCTAACCGGGCCACGTTAGATTCATTAATCGCTTCCGCAACCCTGCAAAACTACAAAGCGAGGCAGGCTATTACCTGTCAAGCCTCGTGAGTGTCGATACTTTTGGTAAATCCTCAACTCCCCCTTTACAACCCAGATCTCCCTATAGATGGGGGCAGTGCAGTTCATCGAAACCATGGACCACACTTCCGTTTCAAACATCTCACAACACGAGTTCGAGCAGTGAGCACTCCCGGCTCTAGGCCTACCCTCTCTCCCTCAACCTTATCCCCAGTAATGTCGAACTGGCCATACAATCCCTGCCTCCATCGATACCCTCCTCGCCCGCTTCGTCCACTTCATCCTCGATCCGATCCCCCCTCACCTCTCCCCACGCAGGAGAAGAATCCGCCCTCCCACTGACATTGCCCGTCCCCTCACAGTTAAGCGAAGACGCACGTCGCCTGCTCCAAAAGACAGGAGACGTCGTCTCCAAACCGCTCAACGCCATTGGCCGCATCTTTAGCGACGCCCTCGACGACAGAATGTCTTATCTCCCCGGCCCGTTTGCGCCTTTCGAACTCGGGCGCGAACGGACGGCCCAAGAAGGGTCAGCCTGATTTCCCAGTTTTTTTGATGGGGTGTCTGACCCTTGTGAAAAAAAAAAAAAAAAAGGCTCGGTGCACAGGAGACCAAGCCGCCAATTCAAACGACGTACAAACCTCGCGTGCGTAGGCCATCGCCTGCCTCGCCCTCAACCTCGCCTGGCGACGGCACTTCTGGACCGCCGACGACGGCCTCGACACCCCCCGCGCCCGTTCCGCCTTGGCCAACAGACGCCCTCGCACGACCGAGCGCGCTCCCTCCACACATGCAGTCTTTATCGCCGTCGTCGTCGTCGTCGCTGCTCCAGACGACAACGGCAGCAGGGGATGCGATCATGCGGACGCCGACACCCTCGCTCGACTTGAGCGCTGTGCAAGCCGAGATCGACCGTGCGCACGCACACGCGAGCGCTGCGTCGCGGAGTACGCTCGCGCAGATATTCCCGGGCGTGGACGCCGAGGTGCGCGAGTGGGTACTCGAGGCAAACGGGGGGGATTTGGGGACGAGCATCGAGGCGTTGTTGGAGATGAGTGGGGGGCCGTGAGTTGGCGCGGTGACGCGGTCGGTTTCGAGGTCGATATGATGCTTGTCCCGTTATTTATTTATTCTAAGTAACCGTCCGCCCGTATACATATACATTTCACATCACAATCGAGCAGACAAAGTCATACACACTCTTTTTGCCATCGCTTGATGCCCATTTTCAACGCGTCCATGATCTCTTGCTCCGTCTCCTCGTCCCGTATACCATCTCCCTTGCCTTTTCCATCCACCCCGAGCACCTCCATCGCACGCCGACAACCCGTCATGCGTACCTCGTACCCAGACTGCGTCGCACACATCATATGGATCGCATGCTCGAGCGTTTTCGCAGCGTCCGCAACCACGAGAGCCCTGTTAACCACCCACGTGTCAGTAGTCAGCACCTCGTAGAATACGGATACTTGCCTGCCTTGCACGCTCGTCGGTGCACTTGGTAGGACGCACCACGCCGCGTCGGCGTCGGCATCCTCGCTGGAGCCGAGAGGAAACGCCCGATGAAGGGACCTCCGAAGCGCGTGCCACGCTTGCGTTCGCGTGTCGACCTAAAGCATACATTGTATGCGTGTTCTCAAAATTCGAGACGCACAGAAAAAAAACGGGCACGTACGTGGATCTTGCGCGAAAACGGCACTTCCACTTGCATATCTACTTCGGGCAAACTCTCCTCCACGTCCACTACAACAACACAAAAAACGGTCAAACGTCACAGAGGAGAGCGAGCTGACATACGTGTGCGGGGCGTATCAGGCTCTTTCTTGACCTGAACCTCGACAATCTCGACGTCCGAGCCCGAGTCCTCCACATCCTTTTTCTCGACTTTCTCGACGGTAGCTGGTGGAATCTGGACGTTCACGATCGGGGGACCAGCAATCGGCACTTTGAACGGCGTCTTGAATGGCTTTCTCAGACTACTGCTCGAACTATACGGTCGCGTAACTGCTTCAAGTGAGCCAATGTCAATCTCGCGCAACGCCAGCAACAACACTCACCAAGCGGAGGAGGCATGCTCGTACGCGTACCCGGGCCGCCACCGTTGCTCGTCGAGCGGGTGCCCGCCCTCGTCCCCTCTCCTGTCGTATGCGCCGCCTTGGCCCTCTTCGGATCCGGCAAGACCAGTTGATCATGTCCGCGAGCATTGGGCCGCTTAAATCCCAATCCCTGAACCGGCGCCGAATTGAGACAGTCCCAGAGCGTTCTTTGACCCGGGTCGGGTGCGTTCTTGCTTCCACTTCCTGACGCAGGCGCACGTTGTTGTTGTTGTTGCTGCGGTTGTACCGGCTGGTTTTTTGGTTCCTCTGAGTCATCGTCGTCCTCGTATCCTGCATTCCAAACCAACTTCGAGATGACCGCAGCAGCATATTCCTCGTCCGAGAGGTTCGTTTTCCGGTCCCGTGTTCTGTCCGGATACTTGCATACCTGCAGCACACAAAATGAAGCTTTTGTCAACATAACAAGGTATAACCCAACGACGCACATCGCACATCTTGTCACAAATGCCCTCCATGATATCGTCGTCGGTCGTATCAATGATCTCCCCAAAGTACCTACATATAGACTCGGACACGTCAAAAACAATCACACCAGCTAACGGGACGCTTACGACATGTCGACACGTCACGACATTTTCCGCAAAGTTCATAAGCTAAAAAGAGAAACATATGGGCCGTGACTAACGGTGAGTATGTTCATCAGTGGACGTACCGCTCCTAGACTGTCGATCGACCGCTGACTGGGCTCGGGTCCATTCCTGGAGGATGCTGCGTTTTGTCGTCTGGCGTGCGAGCTAGATACCAGCCTTCGGAGACGGAGGGCGTCCTCGCGTGCTGATATGAGCATGAGCAAAGAGCAAAGACGAAGACTGTTCTTTCCCACAATAGTACAGCACACAACGGGAGGGCTAACGGAAAATCGGTCAAGCCAGCATGCGAAGAGACGTGAGGCAACCTACCAATCCATCGCGACCTGCTCTACCTATCACAGCGCGTTAGCTTGGAAAGAGCCTTCAACGACAACCAACCTGTTTCTTGATAATAGCCTGGGACTGATCAGCTATAGGCTACCACTTGTTACACATTCACTCGCC
>JBBPOM010000831.1:0-17444 GCA_038091455.1 Leccinum uliginosum | reverse complement strand
TTTCCTCTCATGTTGTCACGTCTGATTCCCATAGATTCCCTTTTTGCATTTCAGCCTCTGTTGTTTTTCTTCTGATTGTTGTCTGCCTACTCGCTCGTTCGCTCGTTTGCCTGTATTGTTTTTTTTCACGCCGAGTTTGCTTTCTCTCTTTTCCTTTTCTTTTACCCAGCAATATCATCTGTACTAGTAGGATTATGTGCTTGGTTATGTACTCATGCGTCAGTGCACCTCTTCTTTTTGTTTCTTTGCGCCTCTAACTCCTCTGCGCTTCACGTACGCACACAATACTCACATGCACAACGTACAACGACAACACGACGATGCGATTCGTCGAAGTAATCTCAGCGTTACAAACTTCATACTCACATGTCCATACCCAGATGAACCTCTCCGCCTCCGTCTTCCGATCACCATTTCGAAGTACGTTTCGGAGCCACTATGTCTTAAAAAATACGCCTTGCCGTTTAGATGTGTTGCCTGATTGCAACGACCAAAAAGACTTGCGGGGCTTTCTTGAACCTAGACCGTACGGCTAGAGGCGGCCCTGGTGGAGACTCGGAACCGGGGAGCGGTTTTATTCAGGGTATCAGTATCCTGAGCATCCACCGTTTCGAAGATCCAAATGTGTTATGGGCTATTGTGATTGTGCCTATGTGCCGGGACGTTAACCAGGCACTGTGTGCATAAGTCGGGCAGGTGATGCCGTAGCAAAGGGTCGTCGTAAGAGTAGTACTGGTCAGGGACGGGGGAGAGGGGAAAATGCACATAGGTCTCCTGCTCGATGGGAACGCCCCTGGTCGTGTCATGTGTTTTATCGACATAGGTCCCCAAGGAATTGACCCCTGGACCTGGGCATTTCGACCGGTCCTTACGAGGCGCCTGGCAGGGGTGAGCTTGATGCGAAACTGACCAACGATCGCGGGTTTAGGAAAAAGTATGTATCCAGTTGGAAATTGCGCAAGCCTTGGGGGCGTGACTTTGTGTAAACGGAATCGATTCGAGTCGTACGTTAGGCTGGTGGCTGACGAAGGAGGAATCAAAAGTCGCTGTAGGATTCCGAGCGAAAACGAAATTCACCCCACGCCAGCACGTCCTGCGGTGGGTTGTTGCCTGTTGCCAAGGATGCAGAGGCAAATAGCCCTTTGTAAAAGATTGTTTATTCGGTCTCAGGACAGCACTTCATAATACGTTTGTGTCGGCTTCCAGTCCGGCGTGAGGTGATACAATGGAACGACCACGAGTCGATCGAATAGAGGCCATGTCGAAAGGGGGCAAAAAGAGGTTGCAGAGCCTTTGAAGAAGCTCGAGCCAGAGTCGGCGAGTACTTACGTTCAGCGGGGGGTGGTCGCCAAGTGGTCGCCGATCAGTGATTAGAGAACCAGCCGAAGTGACTCGGAACCCTTGAGGTTCTGGCACTAGAAGGACTGGTTCAATTGGCCGATTTGTTTGAAAACGACCGCTACTTCTCTGTCAACGACTTTCCCCTTCAATCACGCCTCGTCCAAGACACATTCTGAGGCTACACGAAGTTGAATGGCATCAATCCATGTAGTATTCGTTGAGATGGAAAAACTGGTCGGATTGTGACAACGCGTTACTTCCTGTGACATTTAATTATGGCCTACCTCTATTCGCTTTCCGTCGAGCGAAGTATAAACCGGGGGCGGTTTCTTTAGGGGAATCACTGTCCTGAGCACAGCCAAAAACGGAGGGTCCGACAGCTTCTTGTGAATGCTGTTCCCACCTTATTCAGACTGGCAAGACCACTTTGTCTAACCGGCAGCCTTGTTCCAGCCTGCCCCATGTCGGAAACACTTCTCGTCTATGCCAATCTGCGCGAGGGGAGGCCCATCGACCTTCATTATCATCATGAATGAAGGTTTCCAGCCGTAATGATACTGATCCAAAACTTTGTAAGTTGTTTCGGGCCTTGCTCATTGCCGGTGGCGAGTACCTTGTTTTGCACTCATGGCGTGCTCGTGACACGGTAAGTTAATAATCTTGGCTGAAGGTGCCTTTGAATTCCCTCTCAGCTGACACGATAGAAGCACTATTGACCGCCCAACAGACGACGCTACGGCATGGGTATCCGTTTCAACGGTACCACATGATGAACGCGCTCAGTCCTATATCTGGAGTTTACTCTGCGCTCGATCGAATCAAGAATGGGTGTGTATCGTAAATATATAAAACATTCGATTCGGTTCGAGGACAGGACTCATTTTCCTCTGAAAGCTCACTCTTACTGACAACTTGCCATGCCTTTCCAGGGCGATCCGCTCGCGTATTTCGGAAAATCTATCCTCGAAGAGCATCATGCCGTCCTTCTCAAACAGCTCCCTCCAATCAGATCTGGCGTTGACGGCGCCTCTGATCCGTTCGACAATTCCGATGGTCAATTGCGCTTCTTGCCTTCCTTGAAGGTCGGCATCGTTGGTGCTGGCGCTGGCGGACTGTATACAGCCTTGATGTTTGATTCTCTCGGTATCGAGTATGAAATCATCGAGTCCTCTAGCCGTGTCGGTGGTCGTCTTGAAACCTATCACTTCAATGGTGGGGAGAAATACGACTACTATGTACGCTGTTTCATCTTCTCCGCTTGCGAACTCGGAAACTCATGTCATCCTCGTACCTCCAGGAAACGGGTGCTATGCGTTTCCCGCTTCCAAAGAAAGACGATCAGGGGAACTACAAGAATGGCACCATGAAGAGATTAGCAGAGTTGATCGAATATGGGCCGCTTAACAAAGACGGTGATAGTCTCAAGGATAAGCTGATCCCCTATTACTATACCGTTCGAGAAGGTTCCAAACCGGGCTTCTACTACTTCAACGGTCTCTCTGAACCCGTGTCCAGCAAACCCAAGGGACCGTTTGATGCAGAAGGGATGAACGTGGAGGCCGACTACATCAAAGCGGGCGCTGATGCCATCAGTAACGATGTCGTTAACCCATTCATCAGGATGATGATAAATGATCTTTTGAACCCCGGCGAGCACAGGGGTTGGAACACGTTGAAGGCAAACGACTCGTACTCGGTCCGCGCGTACATGGCATCCAAGTATATGCCTAGCGACAGTTTGAACCTTCCTCCACAGCATCTTCCCAGCAACGCCATCAACTGGTGCCAGCTTCTCGGAGGATTCGCAGGCGGATACGACCGCGCATTGACAGAAGCGGTCTTTGAATCGCTGGCATTTGCTCAGGTCGGTGGTAGCGACTATGGGGACGTCGATTGGAAGTGCTTCGAGTAAGTTTCAAAAGTTGATTCAGGTTCGAGACGGATTAGCTTACTTGTTGAAGGGGTGGATCGGAGACACTGCCGAAGCGGATGGAGAAATATATCAACTCGACAGGCGTTACCGTCCAGTTCAACGAGAGAGTCACATCCATGGGTCAAGGCATCATGGTCGTATCTGTCCCTAAACACATGATCGATGAGGACACGCTTCCATCCGGTGTAAAAAAGACGGATTCTAAAACCGTGGATCATGTGATCGGAAAAGACCACTCCACGTCCAGAGTAAACCTCGCAGTCTCTTGCGTCAGGGTTAAAGTGAACGGGACCAAGGTCAAGAATTATTCGCACGTCATAGCTACCCTCCCTCTCCCAGTGCTTCGTACTATCGACCTGACCGATGCGGGTCTGAACATCATGCAGAAGAACGCCTTGCGCGATCTTGACTATGGACCTGCGGTCAAGGTCGCGGTGTTTTTCAAATCCAACTGGTGGACCACGAAGTTGGGCATTGTTGGCGGTCAATCGTTCACAGATCTCCCCATCCGGACAATCGTCTACCCATCTTATGGCGTCGACTCCAAGACGCCATCTAAAGTCCTCATTGCTGGATACTCGTGGACGACTGACGCTTTCCGCCTCAGTGCTCTTGCTTCCGAAAAAGAGCGGGAGGCCCTCAAGGAGCTTGTGCTTCGCAATCTCGCAGAGGCACACGGTCATCTAAGCTCTGAAATCACGTACAAATTCCTCAAGGACGAGTTCTTAGACATCAATATCAAGGATTGGAACCGAGATGAACACACCATGGGTCTGTTATTGCTTCCGCGTGTTCATCGCCGCCTGCTCACTTACCTTGTGTTTCGACCAGGTGCATTCGCGTTCTTCTCCCCCGGAGAGTTTGAGGACCTGTATGCTTCTCTCAACGTTCCTGCTGCCGGCAATCGTTTGCACTTTGCGGGAGAGGCCATCAGCACCCGTCATGCGTGAGTGATGTCCTTTACTGAACCGACATGGTGTCGTGCGACCGCTGGCGCTGAATCATTGGATCCTTATCATATGTAACAGTTGGGTCGTGGGCGCGCTCGACAGCGCTTGGAAATCCGTGTTCCAGTATCTCAAAGTAACCGGGCAGACCGACAAGATAGCAAAGTTCAAGGAGATATGGGGCGAGAATGTGGAATGGGCGAGCTCGTCGAAGCTTCTGCGACATGCTGGATTTGAAGGGGAGATGCCTGACTTGCTTGATCAACATCTCGGGTTGGTCAGTAAAGCCGTCCAAGGTGGTGTCATCGCACAGCACAACTAGTTTTGGAGCAGTTTGTGTCGTCGTCGTTGCATCGAGCCGCTTGTAAGAGTACTGAATTGAAGCACGCTGTGTATGATACGCGAGAATGCCAGTTTGAGCTACAGGAACGCCTCGATATCTTACGAGTGAATCAAGCGCGCACGTTTCATTGGTCTTACGGATCAAACCGGTTCCACTGTATGAAAGCCTAGCTTTCATGAACGGATCAATCTTGAGACTCGTCGATCAGGTAATTGTTTTGAACTTGGGAGGGGGCCAGAAGTCCGATCAACATTATGAAATGCACATAGAACATATTACATGACGCTACGCCAACTCCCATATTGTTTCTTTCATCACCTCATGTTCACATCCCGACGCAGCATAGAGATCCCAAACTTCAACTCATCCTCCACAAAGTTCTCTCCCACCCGCACCCGACCAACTACTTTGAACTCACGATACTCAATCTTCTCAAACAACCGAGACGAGACGGGGACGGATGCGTCCTTGTACCAGCCCCATCTACCGTCGCCCTCCATGGTTGTGCGCCAAAATTTGTCAACTTGGATGCCGGCTCCGAGGCTCACATCGGTCATCGCATCGGAACGTGAGGTCCTGTGCGGCGATGTATCCTCGTAGGTGCACTGAAGAGCAGGTGGTTGGGCGTAGCGCAACCCAGCAGGGCATGTATGACAGTTCACTTCGATATGGCGGATATCCGGGAGGGGGACATTGTTGTATGGATGAGTGGTGCATTGAAGGAAGAGTCTGCATTTGAACATGTGGTGGGCACTGTGACAACATTCCTTGTAAGTTGGTTTGCACGGTGAGAGTGGAGGAGCAATAAGAATACTGACGTTTCCAATCCATCCCAGATGGTTACGTCCAACTCGGACGGCTGGATGTTCAGTGCGACATCTTTGATGTCGATCTGCGATGTTAGAGCAGACTGGAAGGTGGCCTCGTGTTTCTTTGCAACTTGTGCCCCCGGGTTAATTTCAGCGGGAGCGAAATAGTCCAAACACAACCCGTCTCCTTTCGAAAATGGATCAGGGATCAGGGAAGCGACCATGCACTCCAAAAAGGCTGACGATGTGCCCAGCTTAGGGGGAACATCATCACAGAGCCAATCGGTGGTGCCAAGCGTGTCCTCCTTTCCCGAATTATGTGACGAGTCTTGCAACCGAGTAGTGGATTTCCGTTTGTGCCTCTTCAATTTTCTTTCCGATGAATCTTTGGAGTCTGAAGCTGTTTCGCTGGTCATCATTTCTGGGAGGTCCTGCATTGATTGGCACTCACTCTTCTTTGCAGACCCGAGTGTGATGTTATCAGCCATTTTCTCAACGATGCGTCGACAAATGCCTTTTTTGCTTGGAGGACGGACTGTTTCGATGGACGCACAAGATATGGTCCTGCGCAGTGTGCGAGAGCTCTCAGAGCCTGACGCTTTCGAGGGTGAAGTGTCGCCCGTTGTATCATCGCACTCGGGTGTGACTTGAAGAGTGTCAGATGGTATGTTGGAGGTATCTTCCATTCCGGATTCTGGCAATATCTTGCGATGGAGCTGTGGGGTGATGAGAGGCATAGGTCGACAGGTATTGGAGCAGAGTCGGTATGGTTGAGAGTGGGGTTCTGAAGGTGTGGGATGAATAACGCAGGACCGTCCACCTGGGCTTTATAAACGGTTATTTTCCATTGTGGTCCACAGTGGTCCTGGAAGGCGCCGGTGGACTGGTACGCTTTGATGTGGAGGGTAAGCTTGTGGGACAACGACGAGTGAGTGCGGTTGCCGATACTCGGACTCCGCTTTTGCTTGACAATTAGTTCGATATATAGGGAAGGGTGAACGCCCCCACCGATGGTTCTCTGTGCTAAACCAATCCCAATAATGGCCAGTCCGCCTGATACGCAGGATACAACAGCATGTTGAATGATGACCATGCGTTCGTATTGCACCACCATCGATCCGGGATTCGGATCATTGACCTCAAAGACGATGAGCCAACTCCCCGGGACTAGTTTCACTGCAGTTCGATAGGCGGTTCAATGTTAAGCACTACCGGTGTTAGTCAAGAATGCCACTCACAAGGATTAGCTCGAAATACACATGTATGTCGACAAGCATGGCATGCGCAAGGTCGTCATCAACGGTATGATCAGCATTTCGTTTCTTTTTCCACTCTACCAGTGCGACAAACTCGGCTCCATGCCATTGCATACGGGGTGGTCTGGTAGGTGATTCATTTTTCTGGGTCGTTATTGAGGGCCTGTGTTATAGCAACCTCGAAGACTGAGTTGAGTTCGAGCAACTTGGCAGTCGGCATTTTCCGTTTACCTTGCCATCGCACTTCTTTCTCCACCTTCACCTTTAGCACAACGGTAAACCAGTAGATCCAGCTCTGCGTGCGTATATGCACCCTACCTATGTTCTGTTTTATGCTGAGCGTCACCCTAGGTTGATTCAGATCGTCATCAGTTGTAGGCGAATAGGCTTGATCTTTTCTCACACGCGACCTCGCTGTAGCATTGCATCCTACCATTGGAGAAATACGACGTCGTACTTCATCATCTGATGGGACCCACACTCACATCGTCTCTGGCTCTTCAGATAAGACCATTCAAGCTTGGAATGCAACCAGCAGTCAGCTTGTGGCAGGACCATTCCAGGGACACACATCTTCAGTCTCGTCTGTTCCCTATTGTCCCGATTCCATGCGTGCTGCCTCTGCATATCTGATATCGAAATTGTGACGCTGATCAGTTGTGCATCTTGAGTATGTGGCTCTCTGTGTCTTTTTTTCTGTTTCAATGCTGAAAGCTCACGATTGCGTCATGAGTTGGTTAGAATTTGGGAATTCCCGTCCAGATGGTCAAAATACCCTATCTGCTCCAAACACGCCCTAGCTGTCCATGATTTATGATGATCTTTGATGACTTTCTATTCACATCCCTTGTATCTAAACCGATGCAAACACTGTGTTGCTTGTGCTCGTTTCGTGGCGGGCAGCGAGTGTGGACCGAATTATTTTTGGGTGTAGCACACACACATGTTTTACGTTTCGCACTTGATTTGTGTAACATACCTGCCGTTCTACTTACCATGTTCTGCTTGACAAAGGAAAGGAAAGGATGCTTGACGCAAGAAAAGTTTTCTTAGAAAAGGCACTCACTCTAGCGGCGACTGAAAAAGTTATGTAACTGATCTTGTCAAGATCATCTTGATTACATTACTCTGACCCGGTGAGGACTTCAAGCATCTCTTGATTCATAACGCAATACAGTTAGAATTGAGGTCCTTCATAGCCCCAAGTCGATGATGGACCTCTAATTCAAACTGGAGAGTGTGTTTTGAATCTTGCTGCTGAGGAGATATCTATGACTTTACTAAGTGATCGCTCAGATCTAGATCTCGGGCCATAATTTGAAACTAATACATCGAAGAATATTGAGAGACAGAACTTGAACGAGGCGGTTTCTTGTGCAAAGTCATTGGTGTGACTCGTGTAGCGGCAGCCTGAGGATATGAACATACACTTTCCCCCGGACTGGTGTTGGCGTCCCAGCCGTGGGCAACATTTACTGATCGGCACCAGCAGTCTGTGAAGACATCCGAGACATCCCGGAGGCGGTCGGGATGTTCCACTTTCAAGCGCCCTGAATCTGATACGGTTTTTCGCTTCCCATCTCTCTCATCTCTGTTCGTTTCATGCGATACCTCGAACAACCAGCCGACCACACGAATTCGATCGTGCAAGCATCATGCCCTACTGCAGGAAATTCTTCGGATGATGTTGAATACGACTCTAGGGCGAACCAGATCGTTATCGTTGGTGAGAATCGCTGGCCGGGATGCATGCCAAAGCTCACCGTCTTGCATAAATCGAACCCCAGATGTTCATACACTCGTCAGCGCATGCGTCGTCGCACCTAGGGCTCACATTGTTTCTGGCTCTTTGGACAACACCATCAGGGTATGGAACGCAACCGGTGGTCAATTTGTGGCCCAGGGACAGTTAACTCTGTTGTGTATTTGACCGTACCACCTCTGTCTCTGGCGTCGCTTTCGTCCCCCTTCTGATCGGTTCTGCATCTCACGTACGTTCCCTTGACTCCTTCGTGTTCACCTTGTTATCTATAACAGCATCTCATCATCGATGCGTACAATCTGTGCACAATCATTTCCCCTCAGTTTCGCCGCTCGTGTCTCCTCTCCATGTGACCTTATCCATTTAAATGTGCAGTATGATAACCATAGCATGGCTGACGACGATTGCCGTTATATGATCCGCATTCTAGCTGATAGACCCCTTCCTGGTTGGCGATTCGGTAAAATTGTTGCTCGATCTCTCGGCGAGTTGATTATGGACTGCATTTTCTGACAACATGTGTTATCGTTAGACAGTAATTTCTAGTAAAATAACTAGTTTCTTTTTGGATGATCGTCTCCGCCTAGGCCCAACGGATGCTCAGTCCATTGATGCTCCACGGTCGAGATCGAGAACACGGGGCGCGTGCAATCATGTGTGACGATATCTAATTTTGCGTTGCATGCTGACTTGTTTGTGCTTATTTTTGACCATCACTTTTGTAATTTGTCTTTTCTCGGTGGTTGTTTCGGACTCTCCGGAACCCGACGCTAGTACAAATGTTGAGGTGCAGTGCAAGACAGAGATACGTATCTGAGCTTATCCGATCCATGTCTTCCAAAGCCTACGTCGTCCCCGTCAATCCTACAAACGTCAGCAGCCAGACCGCCGCCGCTGCCAATGTCAACCCCGTGGCCTTGTGGGGCAGCCTTCCACCCTCGAAGAAACTAGCGAAAGTGGGCACGTCCCACCTCTTCTACGGCGCGGGTGGTGGAAAGGACGTTGCTGCGCTCGTGTCGCTTGGCGAAGGAATCGAGACCAAGAAGGGCGACGAACTTCGGGAGATCGTCCGGAGAGCGGTTGGGAGTGGCGTGAAGAGCGTCAAGGCGCTCGGAGAAGGCGTGTCCGAAGCAGTCATCGACTCTTCTGCAGATCCTCACGCAGCCGGTTCGTTTTTTTGTGTCTGTCGCCCGTAATCTCGTTTCTCATAGCAAAAGTCTAGCCGTCGCGGCCCATTTGGCAGTGTATGACTTTACTCTGAAGACGTCCCCTCCCTCTCCCTTTGATCCCCGGAAGGAAAAGCCTGCCCCGGAGAAGCTCAAGATCTCGTACGTTGCGCAATCAGCGGAATGGGATCGCGGTGTGCTCTATGCCAATGCTCAGAACTTGGCTCGTACTGTAAGAACCAGTCTCAGTGGTGTTCGTCCCGCTTACATCAACTTTCTTTTCCAGCTCATGGAACTGCCTGCGAACATCGTAACGCCCACGGTATGCACACGTGTGGCATCCGAAGCTTTGTTGTAACAAAATCTTTTAGGCTTTTACCGAACGCGCTCGAGAGGCGCTCCAAGGTCTCTCGAATGTGGAGGTTATTATCCACGACGAAGGTATGAAATGTCCATCATCGTTTGCACGAAATTAACCATACGGACGCTAGCCTGGGCTGCTGAAAAGGGAATGGTAAGTTGACCAGCGGTGTTCTCGCGATGACTTCGTTCATGCGGCGTACAGCGAACATTCCTTTCCGTGACCAGAGGCACCGATGAGCCTGCTAAGTTCCTTGAAGTGTACAGATCCTTCATTGATTTGTTGATTCTCGCTGACTTTTACCAGGCACTACAAGGGGGCTCCCAATGCCAATGACAGACCACTCGCATTGGTGGGCAAAGGTATCACATTCGATTCGGGAGGAATCTCCCTCAAACCTGGAGCAGTACGTCCTTGCGATCAATTTCCTGACCATGCATGACAAATTGTATATTCAGGGCATGAAAGATATGCGAGCCGACATGGGTAAGATATTCAAATAAAAAAGGGGAATGCTAACAATAAATTTCATCACTCCACGATAGGTGGTGCCGCTGCGGTTGTGGCATCAACGCTGGCAATCGCCCAGCTCAAACTGCCGTATGTTGTTCCCGTGCAAGTGCTATCTCACACAGCTTATCTTTTCGCTAGGATCAACGTGGTCACGCTTGTTCCTTTGTGCGAAAACTTGCCAGGCCCAAGTGCAAATAAGCCAGGCGATATGTTTGTCGCGTTTCACCCGAACAAGTATGATTGACTGACACGCTGGGTTTAGAGTCTATGCGATGAATGGCAAATCCGTCGAGATTGATAACACAGATGCCGAGGGCCGACTGGTTCTTGCGGGTGAGGATTACCATCACTTGATCAATTATTCGGTATAGCCTAATCCATTCGTTTCATCTAAGATGCCCTTTACTATGCATCAAGCCAATTCAACCCACACACTGTGATCGATGTCGCAACGCTGACTGGGTAGGTCCATGTTCTATCTAGAGACGAAGCGAGGGTCTGAATTGTTTCACAGAGCCATACAAGTCGCACTTGGCGAGCTCTACACTGGTGTATTCTGCGTGCGTCTCCGTCGCCGACTTGTTATAGATGATGTGATTAAAGACCTTTTGGATACTTACAGACATCTGACGAGTTGTGGCAAAAACTCCATGCCGCTGGGGAATCAGAATACGATCGCCTCTGGCGTATGCCTATAGACGAAGACTATGGCCCGCAAATCTATTCCTCGAACGCGGATCTTTGCAACGTACGTCGCGGTCATGATATATGTGCTGCGCGTAGTGACAAGCAATGACCTCCTTTATTTAGATGGGTGGCAAGCCTGGCGGATCGTGCACAGCTACGCTTTTCCTCAAGTCGTTCGTCGAGGGGATCAAGCCCAAGGAGGGCGAGAAACGGCCTGCGGTGCAGTGGGCACATCTCGATATTGGCGGATCGATGGAGGTGTGTGGTGATTCCTACGGCTTTTTTTTTTTGGTTTTCTCGATGTTATTGTGTCGCTCACGTGTGTGATCGCATGGTAGTACACGCGGCCTCTTCTATACCAAGAGAAGGGTATGGCGGGCCGTCCCGTTCGGCGAGTCTTTTGTTTGCAACGGAGCGTACGGTGTGTACTGACGGTCTTGATTTTATTCGTAGGGCGTTGGTCGAGTACGCGAGACGGTTATCGGGGCAGGCTTAGAAGGAGATGCAGGTGCTCGGATGGAACGACCAATTTATGTTTTTAGAGCAACCATCATCTACCCATGCTATCAAAATGCGATATCGAATGTCGAGAGCGGATGGCGGACCGTACACACCATGGATCACCATCTGCTATCTCGGTCGTTTTCATTAGACGTGACAGTATGCATCACCCAACCACGCAAGGATTGGGGGACTTGGGTAAGTGATAATGTCAAAGCTTCAAACATATACTGGTGTACTACTCTACTACACGCTGCAAATAGAACGGGAATCGGCCTTGGCGCATCATTGAATGTCTGCTGGTATTCCACAGTTATAGCTTCATCATCAGGACACGCTGACCACGCGTCCAGAACAACCGCGGATGGAATCCCAGTGTAGGCACATGATGCCTAATAGATTGGTCCACATGCAAAGTCGGTATTCCACGGCACCGCGGCGGTCTTTTGTGTACTACAGACGTTGTACTGTGCGCATTGACCGGATCTGGGCCCCGGATGAGCAAGCCAGTGAACCGGATCGATCAGCAAAGTCACCGAGGCTGCCGCGCGAGATAGATGGTGGCCATATGCAAAACGTATAACTTTGTAACAGGCGGAAAGTGGAAGGTGACCGTGGACGATGCGGGGGCCGCAGTACATTCGTTAAGAAAACCGACAATGGGCTAGTGCCAGACAAATCACGAAAATAGATCTTGATATTGCACGTTGAACGTTGACCACTGGATAGTATTCCACAGTCATCGTAAGATTTTGATGTAAATAGACTGAAGGAAGAAATCATGAAGCTCCCCAGAGTAGAGTCTAGCCAGACTCCTCGTCCAATCTCCAATCGAAATCGTGTCCTGGTCCACTGGAAGCTAAGCCTTCACATGCCCACACGTGGCGTTCCAGAAATCGCTATTGTATTCGACATTCAGGCTCCATTCGTTCGTTTCCACGAATGCTTCCAGTGAACACGTTCCGTATTCTCTGTCTGCATCCGATCCCTGGCAGTAACTCAAAGGATACGTCGCTCCGTTCACCAAGAGGCGGACTTGGGGCCCTTCAAAGCTACTCGCTCGTCAGGACAAGGGAGTACAGTTCAAAGAGGAATTTACATACGACGTCTTGCACGTGAACTTCTCCCAGATCATGTTTCCAGCGAAAGGCGCTTCATTGGAAGATATGAACTTGCGATCATAGCGCGGACGATCTGCAGTAAGAGGCTGTGCATCCCTGTGGTAGTAACGAAAACGTCAACAACAACATTTTTTTAAAATTCAAAGACCAACTTGTTTAATCCCATGGTAGACAACGCAAAGAGTATGGTATAATCGTGAGCAAAGTCGAGATGAAGAGGCTCAGCTTCCCCAGTTATATTAGCTAAGCTATCACATACTGTTATTCCATGTGTTCGAGATTCGTGTATCACCAATGCTCACCGGTCGATAACTTTCCTGACATAGAATGCACCAGCGACTTGACCGGGGTCTTCGCTGGCACGGTGTCCAGTGATACTATCCAAATACAAGTCGAATTGATATCTGGATGCATGGCATGTCAGTCTCGACCCGCGTGCAACAATTGCTTGCACTCACTCCAGGTCCCTCAACTCAGGCGAGGTGAACACATTGCACCAGGGGGATTTTCCACGAGCCGCAAGATCGTATGGGCATGCATACAAGGCACCCTGGATATCGTCGTTATCGAACCCGACGCCAGGGACAAGCTTGTTGAGTCTATCCCTGATGGGCGGAACATACTTGTCTACCCATTGCTGAGTCACCTACGTATGCGTCGTCATTAACCTGACCAAACGAAGGAGCTTCGCAGCAACAATTACCTTGTGTGATTGTGAGTAGGGTATGTTCGGACAAGACATCCAAGGAACAAGCCAAGAAACCGGATCGTAACATTCAGGACAGTCTTCAGTCGTAAAAAACTTGACATTGTCCACCCCACGACCAAAAAATCCCTGAGAAAAATAGTGCGCAGAGTCTATGACTCGTTGAACCGTGGTAGATATGATGTGGCCCGTCGAGAACGTCGGATAGCGGAGCGAAAATCTGCAAGGTTTTGGAGTGAGAGGTGCACAGACTGTAGACAAAATGCACGAACTCAACCCCGTGGTCGAACAGTTGCTGACGCCCGATGGCCGTGAGATTCTCCGGTACCAACTGGTATTCGTATCCTTCCTTCAGAAATTCCAGTTCTGGAGGCAGATCGGCTTCCTGGATTGCTTTCGATGCCGCTTTGAGGGTGGAAGCAAGCTTCTGAACCAAAGGACCCTCCTTTGAAGGACCACGAGAGCCATGTCGATGTAACTGAAATTTGAGTCATGTAAGTGAGACAAACGAGGAGTGCCACTGGGGAACTTGCCAAGATAACTTGATCGACAGTGCAATCCTCTGGCAAGTCTACAGACACTCCAGGAACGGCAGGAGCAACGTGGTACGGCGAAAGATTTCCCAACTGATTTAAATTGGTAAGATGGCTGGAGGCCTCGACCGCCTCTGCAGGTTGCGATGTCGATCTATCAAAACCGAGGAGTGATGAAGGGAATTGGAGCAAGCGCAGAAAGGTCAACCCAGGAGGAATATACATCTTGGATGAAGAGGGGAAAGGAGCGAAACAACGACAACAATTTATAGCCTTCCCTATCGAACTTGTCTTGAACTGTACCATTGAATTATTCCTTTTTCGTTGACACAAATGACCAAGGTGCAGAATATCTTACTCGGCTATGACCTGCAGGTTGGTTAACCGGAGTGATGCGGATACTAATCGGTTCGCCTAAACATTCATTAAGTGTCCAATGGGCAGCCTATTTTGTGTTAGCTCAGGTTTGCATTTCAAATATGCGAGTATAAGGCTTGATGGCGTAGGTAAGTAGTACTTAGATAGGTAGACAAAGATCCGAGGACGCACTGTGGCGGCGTAGCAAGGCACGAGCGGAGCCTGTGACGCTGTAGAAGCGACGTGGCAGGCGAGAAGTCTTCTCCCCCACTGACTCAGCCCGTCGGAGTCAGGCCTGCCCCCTTCGAGTCGTGGCAAGACAGGACACATAAACAGGTTCGCGTTGTCTGCCAGCGAGCGCAGTGCGTAGGGAGAGTTTATTAGGGACAGACAAAATTCATGCAACCGTGACAGTGGCGTGAGACTCGGAGGGAGAGCGACGCGCAGCCAAAGGCAAAGAGGTTCAAGAATGTGTGAGTGGTCGAGGGTGGTCAGCGTGACCGAGGGGGAAGGACGGGGAGCACCGTCAATCGTGCACATCGCGAACAAGGGCGACGGGGCGGCAATGGCGAGCAAGACCGGGTATGCGCATCGTGAAGCGGGTATATGCGTGTGCGTCGCCGACCGACGGCGACGGCGAGAGCAAGGACGAGAAGGGACGACGTCGAGAGGATGCACGATCGAAACTTTGCACTAGTACTGAAAGCAATGCGGGGTGATCTGATCAACTTGTGGTGTGATCGACTCGAAGCTGCCGCGTGAGATAAATGCAAGAAGGCAGCGTACCATGCGGAAAGGGGATCACAGTGCACTCGTTAAGACATTTAAAACTGGCAATGTCGAACAACTCACGAATATCAATCCTAATATTACACGTCGACTCGAAAGCAGAATTTGTGATCATACATGATATGTACATATATTTCATGGTTACATAGACTGAAGGGAGAAATCCCCTCTTGCCAGACTCTTCGTTCAATCCCCAATGGGTCCTTGTCGCTGAAAGGAACTCACTGATGATGCCCACAGGTGGCATTCCAGAAATTGCTATTGTATTCGACGCCCAGGCTCCATTCGTTCGCTTCCACGAATGCTGCCAGTGAACACGTTCCGTATTCATTGTCTTTATCCGATTTCTCACAGTTAGTCAGAGGAAACGTCGCTCCGTTCAACAGGAGGCGGACTTGGGGCTCTTTGAAGCTGCTCACTCGTAAGAACAAGGGATACAGTTCAAAGAGGGATTTACATACGATGTCTCGCACGTGAACTTCTCCCAGATCATGCTTGCAGCGAAAGGTGCTTGATCGGAAGATCTGAACTTGCGATTTCGGTGCGGATGATATGGAGTAAGAGGCTGCGGATCCCTGTGATATTAATGAAAACCGTCAACAACATTTTTCAAAGTTAAAAAGTACCAACTTGTTTAATCTCATGGTAGACAATGCCAAGAGCACGGTAAAATCGTGGGCAAAGTCGAGATGAAGGGGCTCGGCTTTCCCAGTCATATTAGTCAAGCTATCACATAGTTATTTTTTCGTGTGTGCTAGTTTCGTGTATAACCAACGCTTACCGGTCGACAAGTTTCTTGACGTAGAAGGCACCAACGAGCGGCCCGGGGTCTTTGCTGGCATCGTGGCCAGTGATGCCATCAAAAACCAAATCGAGTTGGTATCTGGATACATTGCACGTCAATCCCCACCCACATACAACAACAGCTTACACTTACTCCAGGCCCCTCAACTCAAGCGAGGTGAACACATTGCACCAAGGGGACTCTCCACGAGCCGCAAGATCGTATGGGCATGCGTACAATGCACCCTGGATATCGTTGAGATCGAACTGAACGTCAGGGACAAGCTCGTTGAGTCTATCCCTGATAGGCGGAATAAACCTGTTTGCCCATTGTTGAGATACCTACGCATACGCCATCGTCAGCAGGACCAGAAAAAGGGACTTCGCAGCAACATACCTTGGATGATGCTAAGTAAGGCATATTCGGACAATGATCCCAAGGATGAAGCCAAGAAACCGGATTGGAACATTCAGGACAGTCTTCAGTCGTAAAAAACTGGACCTTGTCCACCCCGCGACCAAAAAATCCCTGAGCAAAAAAGTGAGCAGAGTCTATGACTCGTTGAACCGTGGTAGATATAACGTGGTTTGTCCAGAAAGTCGGATAGCGGAGTGAAAACCTGCAAGGATTGAAGGTCATACTAGTAGGTGCACGGATGATAGGCGAAATGCACGAACTCGACCCCGTGGTTGAACAGTTGCTGGCGCCCGATAGCCGTGAGCTGGTCCGGCTCCATCTGGAATTTGTATCCTTCCTTCAGAAATTCTAGTTCTGGAGGAAGATCGGCTTTCTGAATTTCTTCCGATGCCGCTTCAAGGGTAGAAACGAGTTTCTGAATATAGTTTTGCTCCATTGTAGGACCACGAGAACCATGTCGGTGTAACTGGAATATGGGTGATGTCAGTGAGACGAACGAGACGTGCCACGGGGAACTTGCCAAGATAACTTGATCGACAGTGCAGTCCTCTGGCAAGTCTGCAAGCACTCCAGGAACAGCGGGAACATCGTGGTACGGCGAAAGATTTCCCAAACGGTTTAAATCCTTATGATGCCTTGAGTCTTCAATCGCCTCTGCAGGTTGCGGGGTCGATCTATCAAAACCGAGGAGTGATGAAGGGAATTGGAGCAAGCGCAGAAAGGTCAATCCAGGAGGAATATACATTTTGGATGAAGAGGAGAAAGGAGCGAAGCAACGTAGTTTATATAGTCTTTTACATCATAGTCGGGCCCTGCTGAAGTTGTATGTATTTGCCAGCTGAGAAGTCGATGGGTCACGGCAAATATTGGGGTCATTGAATAATCCAACGTAAGGACTACTAGTTGCCGGGTTGTTGCCGCCGCTTGCCGGGTGCCAAGGTCTCGTATTCGCGAGCCCTTAATCGCAACTCTAGGATAACAATTAAGGCACTACAGTCATCAACCGTCACTTGAAACACCACTGTCACTTGAAACAAACACATTTAGATACAAAATTCCTAGTACATTTTGTCAATCACATGTAGTCCGAGCAAGATAGAATAGACTGCCACCATTGG